>QVOB01027479.1:0-52118 GCA_014839585.1 Pseudomyrmex concolor | reverse complement strand
GTAATTTAAGCGCACGTACTAATTTTCAGGAACGAGTGTAAGATCCATCCGCGCGCATACATTCCATGTGACACAGGCGCAGACTCGCTCTCTCATACAGGATTACATCGAACACCGCGCGCCATTAATTGCCGCTTTATTCCCGCATGTGTAATTATGGCGCCGATAATTATTCACTTAAGCCTCGACGTTTCGATATTGTAATCGTGTTTTAACAGCGACATTTTCCACACTAATGACACTCTGCCACGACGTATGACTCATTGGCGTGATCGTGTTCTGCCAATCGTCGTTAGCGTGTCACGTGACAAGCGACAAAACAGATCGGTCTGCGGTCGGATGTGCACCTAATTATAATACAGACCGGATCGCGCTGCACGCATTCGCCGAAAATACAACGTCGCGCGTCGCTTCCTATTATGAAAACACATCAATACGCGCCGGCCATTGTCATCTGGCCGTTGTTTAATCGCGCGCGGTTTATAAACCGAGTTGAGTTTTGCGCAACTGTCGCGAAAGTGGGTTAAACGCGTAATGCAATTGAGCCGATCTTAACCGAACGATGAAGTTTCAATACTTCTGTCGTCGAAACACGCGCGCGAGACGCACTGCAGCGAGACGCACGGGCTAAGTTACTGGCGCATATAAATATACGCAATTAAAACATTTCCCTACGCGTTTATTAGCGAAGTGAAGTTCGCATTGGAGTTTCGTTACGTGGAAAACGAGTTTCCAATAATTTACAGAGACGTGCACGTTTATACGTTATATGTATAATATATGATCACGCGGTCGATGACGCGATTAAAACGCTGCTGAATGAGATGCTGCATCCGGTGTAAAATATTACTTGTGCAATTGCCCGCGTGATATGTATAAAAATCGCCTCATGCATTCGAGAGAAAGAGAGATTATTTTATTATTCAATCTAATCTGAGAGATCATAATTGTTATCGCAAAGATCGTTACATTTAATGCGACGTGTAATTCAAATCTACAGTATTTACCCCGTGCAAGCCAGTTTTTCCACACGAGACTCTAAATAAAAATACGATTTTTTGAATAAAATGTAAAATATTGAATTGCATCGTGCTACGTGCAACGTATAGGGCGAGATTGGATTGTTATTAACATTTGAGATGCATAGTTTTATAGCGCGCTAAAATATTGACGCGAAATATGTGCTGTGTGCGCTATAATGTGTTTTTTTTTTCATTATTATTTATTATTATTATTATTGTTTGTCGCGATGCACACGAGACAAGCGTGCGAGCTGCGTTAATTCGACTATTGAGCAGAAGTTGCGCAACCAGTTGCAAATCCGACCAGACACGCGGCGAGAGAAATTAACTTTCGTCGTTCTCCGGAGACACATGGCGCGACACAAGTCGTCGCGGAACAAGTACAACTTGTCCTTCGCGCGGTCAAGTCACGTAGACTTGACCTAGTCTCTCTTTCTCTCTTTCCTTGCGCTCTCTCGCCGGGTAGCGCGCGAGCCGGAGAACCAGAGTTACCGGTGCTCCCGGTGTGGTTTGATATCGAAAAATTTCAAAGTGCGTTCGCTCGCGCCCCGGACACATAATTACACGGGGCGCCGGATATATCGCGGTCCCGCGCATTTGTTGCAATTTGTCAGTAACGCCCGCCCGGTAATTGCCATTAAATCGTTCCAAGATTCGATCTTGCCGCACCGGCTACGCCGCGGCGCGCGTTATTACGGCGCGTCGGCGAGCGACATGCGCGCAGCGACTTATCAGGTTATCGCACACACGAATCGATGCGCGATATCAGACGGGACGTCCGTTTAGATAGACAACGCTTTTTTTTTTTTTTTTTTCTGGCCTTGTCTGTGTATATACCGTCTGGTTTTCCGGAATTTCCAGCCAAATCCGAATGGGCCAATTGCGCGTGCGATATCGCGTGTTTTCGAAGCCGGCGGAAAGCTCGTCGGCGGCATCAACGTAGGTATTCGGGACGACTGCACGCAATGCTCTTTCGGCTTTTGTGTGCCTCGTCATGTAATTCTCTCTATCTGGCCGTTTTTATCGCGCACGGGAACGTAAATCCCCGAGAGTGCACAGCTCGTTTGCGAAACTACTATTACGGGAACCGTAGTTGCACATCAATACCGCGTCGCGAAATGTCGTCGGAGAAAAGAGGCTTACATTTATAAAACGCCATTTGTAAAATTGATCGTTCAGTTAGACGTTTTGAAATTTCACCGCGTGTTAAATACTATCCTCGCGCGACGAATAATTTTGATCGATCATAGAAGGTACTCGCGTGAAAGAAAACTCGTGCAAATCGCCAATCTTGTATCGATCGCGCGGAGAACCTAGTATTTTCCGCGAACAGCAAAAGAATGTAATATCTATAGATAAAGTTCATAGCAAAACTTTCGTGTATAGTTATTATTGGGCGTGCATGTGCGATTTCCTCTTTCGATAAACGCCGACAATTTTCTAACGCAGATATGATAATTTGTACAGAAAAATGTGCGAAGAAAACCAAAGTCTGTTGTTGGAGAAATAACATAAGTTTCACGTACATTTTGCATCTGAGAACTATCCACCTGTCGGCGCAGAGATGCAAACACACATGAGGGAAATGCAATTTGATAAAACTTTCATGCGCAATATTCCTTTGAACTTGCGCGTTCGGAAGATTATTATTATTACTGGAATTAAGAAACGCAAAGAGAAAATTAACTCACTTCAAAGAGAAAATTAACAAACGTTTTAGAACGTTTTTATGCATTTTATTCGAAGTATAGAAATATATCGCACGTATAACAAATTATTAATATTCGTTATTTACTAACTTGAATTATTTTATTAATTAACAATTAATAAAAGAATCAATTGAAATGCATATTTAGTTTTGAAACTTCAATCTTCCGAATAGGTGTGTTTTATCGCAGCGAACAATAAATTGCAGTAATTGTCACCTCGGCCTTGCCTAAGTTAATGCAATTCCACGAAAGGCCCGGCGTTGGGCAAACTTTCAAACGTGCGGAGCGATAAGACGGCACCGCGCACGAGATAAGAAATACGATACGACCTGGCTCGTGGCCAATGAACAGATACCGCCGTCTTTTGCGGCGTTTCTCGTGTCGGGAACGTGTCTATCGTAGTGGCCGTAATCTACTTCGTACGGATAGAAAAGCGTGGCGGAAGGAACGTCAATCTCACGTCTCACTTCGCTGATCGTATATTCTTCCGTTCCTCGTTGCGCGCGAGAGACAGGGAGACTTTAGCGGAGTCATTACTCGTTTCTCGCCATTTTTTCCCGATGACGCGAGATTAAAACGATCGATAAAAATTCCGACGTTTGAACAATGGTAGAAATGACTTGCCACGGAAACCACGATCAAAAGCGCGTTATTATACGATGCGATTTTTTTTTTTTTTTAACTTCGCCTTCGTAGCGAATCGCTCTATTGTTTTCCCACCTTGCTAATTTACTTTCGATTCTCGCTGCGATTGAACACACGCACCTTGGACTCATGTAACTCCGACTTCCGCGGATTCTTGTTATTCTGCGCGGTTTTACATCAAGAATTACATCGTGTGCACAACGACGACTGTAATTATTATAAAAAATGATCAAGGTTAAATCTCTTCACTGATTTTCAACATTTTCACGTCTGATTGCGGCGAAATTAAAGCATTTGTACAAGTAATTGCGGTTTGCAAACGGACCAATCAAAAGTGCATTAGTACGCGATGCGTTTTTAATTTTGCCGCAGTGAAACCGTATATAACGGTTTTTACTTTTTCGATCAATTTGCAACGCCAGCGTTCGGTTCGTATCGCGCTCATTCGGCGCCGATCAGATTTGAATGTCAGGAGTCGAAGTTTGGTAATTACAAGGAATTCGGGAGAAACTAGTTCGAGAGAAAGACGAAAGGAATAGAAGAAACGTACTACAACCGGACGCGATAAAAGGCATCGGGAGAGTAATTTACTCCTCCTCTCGCTTCTTCGTGATTTCGAAGGAAGTTTGATCGCAATTCAACTTCAACTCCGGAGTTTTCTGCGATTCCGAGGCTTTCAGGAAGAGAGAAAGAGAGAAGGAGAGAGATGGAGTGGAAAGGGATCACAGAACACGATAGTAGGCGCAACGCCACAGTGACTAGTAGCGTCGTGAGACGTGCGCGGATTTATGAACGGAGTCCTGGCACCGTTCCAGGATCCCGAGTTAGCATTTATCCCCGCCGTTGCCGCGCGTCTCTTTTCACGAGGCGCAATCGAGTATGTATGGGTAGCACCGTGGGGTCCCATCTCGGGTGGAAAGGATCCCGTGTATTACCCTACAGAGCGCTAAATTATGCGCGAGAGAGCTTTTTACTACCGCGGAAATCGCCGTCTCGACTCATCCCGTCCCGATCTCGCCGGAACATTCGCTCGGCTCTCGGCCGGGTAGACGCAGAAAGGGATTTTGGTGCAGCGAATCGGAGACCAACACTCCGCTCTGGAGTAAAAATAGATTGCGCTTCGAAAGTATTTAAGCGAGAAATCATCTACGTCAGCTTTTCTTTCTCGCTCGTTTACGTTTCTCGTTTCGAATGTAACGAGTCTCCGATTTGTCAGCGTTTGTTGCGTCCGATGATTATAAATGCGTTTTGAAATCGTCTCGAAAACGGCGATACCGATCTCTTGTGATAATCGTGCCGCGCGTAAGCCGGTATACCCGATTGGGGTGCATCGGTAGCACATATACGAGGGTCCAATTAAAAGTGGCAGAACTTGAACGAAAACAACCGAGCAATAAGAACGAGCGAGTAAGCAAGAAATAATAAAGACGAGCTCGAGGAGGAGGAGGAGAACGGCTTAAGAATACGGTAGCCGGAGCTAAGTTATATTTGATGCATTGATAATTAGTTTCGAGAGTGGCTCGGGTCTCCTCTCTTCGTTTCGTCCAGCTTCTTCGCTTCGTCTCCCACTGATTCTCCCTGCGATCTCTCCAGGCGAACCTCTGTCAAGTGTACCATTTATTTTCCAACTCGAGAGCCAAGAAACTGAATCCTTGTCTCGCTCCTGGAACTTTTGCCTTTCTATGGAATGACAGCGAAAATTACGAGGATTCGGAGAGCCAGGCGTGACTCCGTCCTAAGGAAATAAGAAAATTTTGATTTATGATCAATGCATAAAAAAAGAATGCGCTTTCTTTCGACAACATAGTTTGTGTGTTTTTTTTTGTATAGCTTTATTCTTTAGACAAAGAAAGATAAGTTTTTATTCTTGTTACAAAATTTATTTACAATAATAATGAATTCATTTAATTATATGAAAGTTTTTCCAATTAAACAATGCATGAAACTATAAGCTTTGCGAATATTACTACTACGTTTTTTTTTTTATATATAAGAAGCGCGTTTTTGATTATCAGTGGCATCACAATTACATTTGTACGAGCTCCCGGTCTCATCGGCAATTAGTACAATGAATTTCGAAACGTTCCTATAATACGATATTCGAGCACGTCGTAAGACTCAATTCAGTAGCCACGACGCCACAACACGTTCGAGTTATCTCGTTGCGTACAACGATTATCTTCCGAGAATGAACCGTGGCGCATTGACTTCGACAGGGCCGGTTTCAGAGAGGATCACGTCTCGAGAGCCAAAGGACTCTCTCTCTCTTCAAAATCCACATCGTGCCCTACCTTTGTCGGGGAAACAGTTATCTTCGTCGGAAATCTGTCGTTCGTCCACGGATCATCTGTATTCAGCTCGTACCAGCCGTCTTAAACTACAAAAACGTCACTGGTTTCTTTTTCGACCTCATACGGACCCGTCTCGCAAATTAGAAGTTTTACCGCAGCCTCCGAATGTTTCTCTCTCTTTCCGGCGTGATGATCCGAATATATATATTTCTACGGCGCAGGGAAAACGATCGTGAGGAGTAATCCTGTAGATGGAAACGAATTGCGCGCGCACAGCGGCAATGATGATTACGCGCCACGTTGATCACGGGAAGCGCGAGTAATGGAAATGTGTAGCTCTTGAGCTGTATTACATAAAATTATTATGTTCGGAGTTATTATTATAAATTATTATATCGCAGTATTATCGGAAACCGACGTTGGGAGATCAGGGAGACTATATACTGTTTCCTCCCGTGCGTGCGGGAGAAAGCGCAACTGCGTGTATACTGTCGTACTGACATAATGTCCCGACGGCTGCGTCACGTTCACTCTTTTGCTCACGACGAATCTCATTTTCACCGTGTCGATGAGAGACACAACCGACCGTTAGCCTGCGAGATCACTCCGAGGTTTACCTGTCGGGGAAAATCGTCGTGGCGCCCGTCGTGACGCGTCGCGAGATACGGCCGGACCGCGAGGAGAAGACGAAGAAGTGGAAACGACTGTCCGTTTCGCCTACACATTAATCCAGCCCTGGTCTTTAGGACTCGTATGTAAATGCGACGCTATATTTAGACCAATATCTCGGGTGTATAATACGTTCGGTTGGAAGATTCTCTCCCCGGAGCCCCGGGGCCGTCACCGTTACGTTTGTATGCGTGCACTCGGCCGTGTACGTGATGTGTGCGTGTACGCGCGATAGCGCGCAGTGTGCGTGAGCGCGGCCAGGCCGATACGCCGTACACGTGCGTGCCGTTGCAACTGCAGGACCCGCCAAACCGGTTACCCACGCGGCTCTTCGGCACCAACACCAGTCTCCGGGACACCGACTCCAACACCAAACGGAGATCCCCGCGCGCGTGTATCGTTCGGACGGGAACACCATCCTCCGTTCGTCCGTCTCTTCGCCCTCCCTCACTCTTCCTCCTACGTCGATCTTCACCTTCGTCTTTCTTTTCTTCTCTTCGCGTCGTTTCTTTTTATCTTTCTTTCTCCTTTTTCTTTTCTTCTCTCTCTCTCTCTCTCTCTCGCATCTTCCCTACCTCTCACCTTCCGTTGCGCGAATCGCACTGCAGGGATATGCACGATCATCAAACCGCGCTTACTGCCGAGGTTACACACCCATCGACCCGGAGGTGCCTTCCAATGGACAGCTGGAAAACCGATTGGGATTTCCTGGAAGCCATCCGGCGCGACCTCCGAGCGACCCTTTCGCTCTTACGTACAGATCGAGCGGATAACTCCATTTTTGAGATTTGTACAATGCAGTCGGACCTCTGTCACTTCGTCGAGAACTGAGATTTCTTCGTATTGTTATCTATATCTTGTTTCTCGTTCCCGCTTTTTAGCAGCAGTCCGGTTCATATCGCAATAGAACGAGAAGAAGTAACTTTAGAGAGAAAAATTTATCGACCAGTAGAGAAAAATAAGAGAAATCCGACTATAATACTTTTCTGCGTTGATTGCACAATTTGATGCAACTAATAAATTGACGATTACTGAAAGATTCTTGTGCATAGAGTAGAGAGATCGTAAATGTTAGAAGTAATTCTTCTTCTTGATGACCTAGTAAGAGCCTTGCAAGGATCTACATTCGCTTCAAGGCTATTCCGTCTCGCGTTCGAAAATCGTGCGAGTCGTCGAACTCCGGTGCACGAAATAACCTTGAGACTTTCGTCACCGGGGGCACGGCCTCTTAATACTTGACGTAACCGCACGAGCGGCGCGCGAGAAGAGGAAGGAAGGACGAATGGGGAGAAGGCACTCGCGATGCAGCGTGGGTGCGCGTATCGTACACGCGCTCGCGCGTACGATATTTATGGTGCGGAGCGACACGCGGGGATGGAAACGAATGCTCAGGATTCTCGGATGCGAATGCTCGATAATCGCGCCCGCATCGGCGACATGCGGCACTAGCGATCTCGAAGAAAAACCATCCTCGGCGAAAGAACGCGCGCGCAGAAGTTCGAGGCACGGATCCCCGCGTTTTTTTTTTTTTTTTTGCGTTCACCGAGCGTAAAAATTATATTCCGCGAATATACGTCCCGATGTTTCGCCCGTCTAAACTCTATCCGTCTTCGTCGGGTTTAACTACGATCGCGCGACCATGCACGACCGATGCGTCGAAAAAACCACCGACAAAATCCCATCCCCGCAGACAGATCTTCCCCCGTTTCAGTGGCGCGCGCGCTTTTGCGTCGCCTGCGGCTTTTATATTTCGCTACGCCCGGGAGAATGGCGAGAAAAACCCAAGTTGAAAGAGCGTCCCGCTCGACCCGTCTCTCAGTTTAATCGCGCCTTCGGGATACGTTCGAGTGACTTCATCAAGTCACGTTTTTTTTTTTTTTTTTTTTTAAATTAAAATTTCTATTTTTTGAGAGGTTATTATCGCAGATAAAAAATAAAATAGAAAAAACTATAATTTATTGATAGAGCGTTCAAGCAAGGATTTCAGATAACACGAGAGAAGAGCGTGTGAATGTAGAGGATTAGTTAAATCGATATATATATATATATAGTACGTGACTCACAATCAGTTTACACATGCGTGACATGTGCAACTCCACGTGGAGAGACACACCGCGTCTCTCTCTCTCTCTCTCTCTATCTATCTATCTTTCTCTCTCTCTCTCTGCGCTCTACTATTATTTACTATTATTTACTATTCGTCGCAGGCCGTTAAAATACGCCTCGTGACCGTATCGCGAGCGCGATAATTGGACGACTGGAGCGAGAAATCGCGAGTGCTATTTAGAAGCGTGATTTGCTTCCGTGCGCGAAGCACACGTTGCTAATAGGAAGAGAACACACACCTGCTTTTGGAAATAACGAGGCCATTCGTTGATTTTTACACAGAAGAGTATTTTTCACACCAAGATCTGCTCTCCGACGCGACAATGAGAGAAATTGAATCTGTTATGTGCGCATATAAATAACACACATGCGCGTTAACTATATAGTCGCGTAAACATATGTAACAGCGCTGTATAATACAGAACCGTGTTGCAGGAAGTAAGAAGGTTTATCTTTTTTCTCAAACAAGCAGAAATAATAAGATTTATGCTTTGTGGCGTGTCTACACGCAGATAGTGTCTGTGCTTAATCAGTAACACAAATTCCGGATCGTTTAACAAGCGAGATGCATCGGCAAGATTCATCGAATCCATTTGTATTCCGTATAAACACACTGGCAGCAATTATAGAAAGTTTAATAGTCAATTACGCGCTGTGACATTAAAATCATTTGTTAAATTCGCGAGAAAAGTCCGGGATGGAACGTCGGTACGCTGCCGAGGCAATTATACATAATTACTTCTGCATCGGCGTAGGTATGATCGATAAGTTCTGTAAAATGGTTTCACAGATACTAATGCAATCGCTCTGGGAGGGAGACGGCTCGATAAACTAGTTCCCGTTAGGGATGACTTGCGCCATTACGACGATTTTTATTAGTACATGCTTTATCGAATCACGCTGTAATTATTTCCGCGTATCTTCTTACGGCTGCGCGATATTACTACACCGCCAAAAAAAAAAAAAAAAAAAACACGTGTCATTTCTTGTAAACGTTCTTTTGAAGGAAAGGCGAACAAAACGTGTAATAACACACACATTTCGCGCGTGTGAATAAGCGACAGAAGAAATCAGATGTGTGAAATAAAAACGACGCGGTTGTTGTCAGTTACGTGTGTGTTCGATTAATAATTATTTGTATTAATGAAACACGTCCGACAAAACAAGGCTTTCCCCAATCTCGTCGATATTTGTCGATAATTTCTCTTTGTATAATCTCGTCGAGATACACCTTTATTGAACCTTCATAAATCTAATTTCACATATCGGTAACTATTGAGAAAAAGGAAGACGTACTTGATTACAGACATCACCGTGGTAAGCGCCAGAAACACCCAGTAGTCGAGGGGGGTATCGTTTTAAAATTGTAGGTCTTAATGATGAAACAGTATCGAATAACGACATTGCAGACTGCGCAGATAACTTCGAGAGCGTTACACTTCAATTTGGATAATTGATGTATATCTCTTCTGACAAGGAAGGGGAAGTTATTAAGACGCCAATTTAACTCACGCAGCCAACCGGCCAGCCGAGCGGTCACCTCTAATAGCACGTCTCCAATCAAATGCGGAGCAGCAGCAGCAGCAGCGAGAAGAGTAACTGCGTCATACGCTCCGCTCTCGGTGCGCTAATAAAGCGATTCTTCGGAGTGAGCGCGCACAAGTTCGCGCGCGCTTGTTTTGCCGAGCTCCTTGTCGACTCCAACCTGGGAGGCGATTGGACCCGAAGGTGAAATAGGGAAAGAAAGACGAGGCCAGTGGCCGTGATAGGGCCTCAAGAAAATGCATTCGATTTCGCCGTTATTGTCCAACTTTACCGCAATAAGTTTCCAAGATAATCTGCGCGTAGATAGAGAAGCTATATATACAGGGAGAATTAAGGGAGGTAGCAAGAGCGGATAATGACAGGCCCTGACTCGTTAGGTGCCCGTAGACCGCGAACAAAAAGGCCTATGACCGAACCGGCCGCGAACCATCCGAGCGACCAACCAACCAACTCGACCGACCAACCAACCAACCGACCGACGAACGGACGGAGGGTAAAAAGAAAAATCAGGGCGCACCTGTGCACCTAGCAGTAACATTTTACTACCTCGATGATGTAAACGTGAACGTAAATGAGAATAAGTGGCTGAACTTAAGAAAATTGCATGGTACTACTGTGACTGTGTTCGCGCGAGTGCAACTGTTCCGTTTCGACGTTACGAAGGCGATAGACAATTTTTTACGCTAACGGGACTGACCGCCGCACAATTGGCTTTATCGGTCTAATCGCTCGGTGTACGCGTGTATGTGTATTTAGGATTATAATACATGTTCAAACTTATGACCTTTGAAGGCGCGACCCGGAGGGAATAAATTCGATTCATTTTACGAGCGTTTGTAGCCGACGGTGGATCCCGGTAGTTTTCTTCACGACAAATGTGTGTGAAGCGAAAGTCGCTAGGGATTTCGTAAAAGTCATCTTCAGTGATCCGCGCTGGGGAGATAAACATGCCCGGCTGTGTCTTGTAACACATGTTTTGTAACACGTATTATAGATATATCGAATCGCAGTCGATCAATTATTCATGTTTTTATAGCGCGAGAGATTTATTATATCGAGATTTATAATCCTCTCTCGCTCTGAACTTTTCTTGGGAGAGAAAGCACGAATTTGCACGAATATATTTTTAGATACTCGCAAGTAAATTATAAAAATCTATAGAGAAACGAATCACAAAATTTGTGACTTATATAAAAAGACACAGCGTGTTGTGAAGCAAATTTCGAGATTATTCTATCAGAGATTATTTCCTGGAGAAAGGAATTGATGTGCATTGGCGATAGTATATATGAGATAACAACAAGTTAGCAGATGGCGAGTGCGTGGTGACACCTCGTAACGACGGTTTTATATTACTGATATATAAGTTTATTATGGCATTATTACGCGACGTATCCTACGCTATGCAGAGTGCATCATCGGTCTGTCCCTGTCGTCCGTCGCGCCGAAAGACGAACGAATAAACTCGTCGGCAAAAAAAAAAAAACGCGCGCTCTGGGAACGGCAACACTTTTCTAAATCCGTCGGTCGTCATCGGCGCGTAACATCGGACGCGACAAAAATCGCTGCCCCCGGATGATAAATTCCGAAGCACGTCATAAACATGCTTTACGGCGCGCATAAATTACGAGCCGCGGAACGCTGCATATCGAAAGCGGTTCTCGCTACTGTACCGAGAGCGACATTATCGTGACACGACAATACCGCCGGTCTCTCCTGGCTCCGCGTCGCTCTTTCTCTTCCCCTCTCCGTGCGACACAAGCACGGGAGCGAGCGAACGAGCGAGCGAGTGAGAAGCGCTCGCGCGAATCGCCCGCGGGGTTAAACGAATAAAGGCGCGCGTGTGCGCGGCACGCACGGCGGTGCGGGTGTGCGTACGTACGAACGAGAGGGCATAAACACGGGCCATTATACACACGTAAGCGCCGCATGGTCGTCGTCGTCGTCTTCGCCTCGTCGTCGTCGTCGTCTCTTCGAGAGTACGAGCCGAGGAGGTGAAGTTCATTGCCTCTTCGTACGCGCGCGTTACTCGCGCTGGGCACCACTGTCGCGCGCGCGCTCGTGCGTGCGTGTGTGTATTTGCCCCGAGTTTCCCTTCTCCTCCTTTTCCTTTCCCTTCTCCTCCATCTGTGTCTCTCGTAAATATACGAGTCACGTGCTGCCTGAAGACGTCAAAATGTGAGACGTAACTCAAGGCGAGAGATACACCCGGTGAACGCAGCGACTCCCACGCGGGACCAATCTTCCGGCCGATCGGTGCTCCTGTCGATCGGCTGCGCATCCCGACTCACCGATCGCGATGACTTTCAATCCGATATTGTTTCCCTCCCCCCTCTTCCTATCTCTTCCGGATCGATGACGGACGGAGGTTCTGTCGGGGCGGATTTGTACGAGGAAATTGACTATTCAAGCAACGGACATTTGGGAGATCGTTTGTGTAAATGTATCTAATTATCGTTCGGAGATACTGTAAAAATACAATCTCGAATTGTGTGAATTTTGATATTTATCAAGTTGCACAGCGCCTAATTTTGTTAACACAGAAAAAATTGCACAATTCTGCGTGACACGTTGCATAATTAATTGTTATTATTGTATTGTATTATATTATTATATCAATTATATTAATTAATTGTTATTGTATTATTACATCATTATATTATTATTCAAGAGATTAAGAAGTATCAAAAGAAAAAGTAGTTGTGCTAATAGTAATTTTTTCTTTATCTATTCTCTCGTCGTTCTTTATCTATTTGTCTATTGAACGGTATCTCATACAATGCGCGATAATCTCGTACTTCACAACCTAAAATAGACTATAAAGATACCAGCATGGCAAGAAAGAAAACGGATCTTGCCGCTTAAAAAAACAAAGTAGATCGAGATATAGCGAATTTCGCTTCGGGGGAACGGGATGTAAACTCAATTTAGATAAACTGAAAAATCCTGCCAAAATCAATACACATCCACAGTCGTACACATCCTTGTCTCATTGAAATTCCTAACATCTCCGACTATGCTGCGCAACTGGGTTCACGCCAATTTCGAAATGAACGGATTCTTCGCGTGTATTCGCGACGGTTTTGCCAGGTCAGGATAAGATACTGCGTATTAAAATCGCGCGTCGACGCGATAATCCGGAGGAAGGCCAATGTATCTCGGGAAACGAATATATGGTATACACACCGTGCGCGCTGCGAAAGACTTGGCGCGTAATTGCGAATGCAAATACGGCGGCAGTCACGGATGATGTATATCGCGCGCGCGTAATAGAGAAATGATGATTGGCAGCGCGCAGTAACACGTTCGCGCGTCGAAGAAATTGATATCTCGATCCGCGAAAGGGAGTTAGGGTAGAGAACGTTGTTCGGCTTGGTAAGTAGGTGGATTACGTTCGAGACCGACTTGACAACGCAACGCACGGCTTGCAATAAGTTTCTTGGGGAGGACGCTGGTATAACGCTGGTGGGGCACACGAAGAGAGCATCGGAAGAGAAGGAGAGAGTGAGTTAGAAGGAGAGAAAGCGAAGGAACGAGAGAGGTTGAAATTCGAAAGACGGGAACGACGAAGACGCGCAGCGAGAACGTGTGCGCAGCGCGTTGCCACTGTTCGTTGAAAAGGGACGAAGAAATTACGTTGTGGCGCAGCTTATGCGCCCTCGGGGCACCATTATATGGTAATCTCTGCATCTCCTTCTCTACCTCTCTCTTCTTCCCTTTCTCTCCTTTTTTTCCCTCTTCCTCCGCGCGCTTCTCTCTGCGTTCTCCTCGTTCTTCCTTGTCCATCTCGCGCTGAAGATACTTTCTGCTGTCTCTCTCTATCCTCCTGTGTTCATCTTCCTTGCTGCGCGCGCTCTCCTTCAGCCTTTGCCTTCTCCATCTTCATCGTCTTTCTCGCTTGCTCGACGAAGCATACGCGTCACAGCATTTCTCCTATTCCTACTTCGATCTTCCTGCCTCTTTCTCTCGTATTCTCGCTCTTAGTATGCGAGCACCTCTACCTTTGCCCCTCTTTTTCCCCTTTTAGTTTGTTTTCCGTTGCCAGTGGGTAATTGCACTCTTTCTCTTTCTCTTTTTCTTTTTTCTCTTTCTCTCTCTTTTCTCTTTTTCTTTCATCTTCTCTCTTGTTCGCTGTTGCCCGCTTGATGCTTTTCTCTCGTCCGTGTATGCTGCCGGTGCTCTCCTATTCGTTTCCGTATTTTTTGCTCACCTTTTTCTTCTTCTCTCTCTCTCTTTCTCCCCCGCCCCGTTTTACTTTACCTTCTAACTGTGTGCGCGCTGTCCCTTCTTTACAGCCCGATTTTTCACCACCGGTTCTCTCGCCCGCGCACGGCAAAAAGAAGGCGAGTGGTCGAGGTGGCCAACATCGGTTCGCCCCGGGCCGGCTTCGAATTTAATTACTCGTCGCCTCATTATACGCGGAAGGGACGAAAATTACGCGGATACAATTATTTTGTCCCGAGAGCTTTCGTTTCCCCTTTATCAACGATTTAATACAACGACCCGGCGATTCCATCGCACACATCTTGCACGACAACAACGTGTGTGTTTCATTTTCTTTTTTTTAATACTTGCTGACATTTTTTTTCTCGAAAATAAAATACAAATTGCCGAAATGCGGTTTATTGATATCTGAATTACACACGAATTATAATAGTGCATATTCGGCCGCGCACGTTCCGACTGAATCGCACGAACTGACAGACGTCTTTATACAAACAATTTGCGGTACCGCCGGTGAAGAAACTCAGCTGCGAATTAACACGCGGCATCTGAGTGTCAAACCGTTGAATAGACAGTGATAGGTGTCAGGTGCTATCAGACGAGCGTTTACTTTCGCGAATCTCGCGAAATTCCAAATGTTTATCCGCGACGTCGTGCTTTTTGTCTATAAACAGGATGGGTTAACGCACTCTCTTGCGAGAGATGAATACTTGAAAAATATAAAACTCCATATCCCAGTAATATTATTACATATGACACAGGAAATTAAATAATTTTTCACGTTGATAATGAAAAAAAAAAAAAAATCGATCAAAAAGAATGATCCAACAATTCGTAGATGAGCTACACACAAGCTGTTTATTCGCACTCTGTAGTAGTCTTTGCTGGAATGACGAAGTTCATGAAAATCGGCTCGCGACTGGAAGGGATTGTTTTGCAACTTTGACGAGATGGAAATTCGCTAGATCCTATAATAGGTAAAGCGATACGCAAACGTGTTTATGGGTGAAGACTGGAAGACGCGAAGAGAAAAAGAGAGAGAAAGAGGGAGAGAAAGAGAAGCGTCGTGCGCCGCGTATATTACGCTCTGCTCTGGCTGTGCCCTCACCTCTCGGTAATTTAAACGACGTATGTATGCATGGGGTCGATGAGTTATGGGGTGTTAAAGCATAGGTGACTTAACCGGCCGACATGCTGCTGTGAATCCTCCGAACTTCGCTTCTCTAACGCTGGAAATCGTCAATAATGCAGTACTTTACGCGATATCGAGCTGTAATCTCTGCCGGCGTGTTACGAGCAGAAAAGCGCGCAGCGATAGGGGAAACATCATCTTGCTTTCACGCACGTTCCCTCTCTTTTCCTCTTCGTTCTTTTTCGAGTTTACATCCTCGGCCGAGTGTGTTACACACGGCGTATACGAATGAGCAAAAACGCATAATCCGTTCACAGTGCGCTCATAAAGTTTATTCGTTAACGCATCGACCCGGGAAAGAGAGAGGGAGAGGGAGATGCGACTGCGAGTATCGACGCGATTCCGCGTGTGTGTTGGCCGATGAAAAATTGATGGGATGAAAATTTAATACTTCGGCGAGTGTGTTGAACGGAGTGAAAAGGTCTGTATGGTTTCATTAGGTAGGATGCGATTTCGCGAATGAAAGTGTCCCGAGCGAAACGATCAGTCCGAGCCCGGGCATTTATCGCGCACAAGTAGATTAAACAAAACATTTTTTGCTTTCATTAAATCCGCACGCACTATTGTTCGCGTGTATAGAATTGTGAATATTGCAAGAGTGTATGAATGTTAGATAATATAATTTATTAACACGTATTTAAAACTCATCTCACGCACACACGTGCGTCGTGCACAAATGCGATTATACTTTTCGAAAGCGATTAATTATTACATGTGTTCACGAGAATATTTATAATTGCAATTTTTTACAGATGTCTTATTTTAGTAGTTTTTATCACGGGAATTGTTTAGATTTTACACAACGGTAGACGAAAATCTGTGTACGTTTAAAAAGTTCAATTCAGCCTATCCGGGTTCTAAAATGAAAGCAATCGTCGTGGCTCCTATTATCAGGCGCGCGGTTAAATACGCATTACACAAACTTAACAATACCGCCGCCTAACGACTAACAATAAAATTTAAGAAACAGTATTGTATATGTCGAGCCCCGGTTGCGTAGAAAGGAGTCGTTAAAGGCTGCTCAACCAGTTGAATTGGCGGCTCAATGTGGCGCGTGCTACCAACACACTGCGTCACGCACGGAACGCACCGACCGGTGCTCTCTTATTATATTATGCATTATTATCTACTTATCGTGCTATTGTCCGTATTGACTTCATTGGAGCCGATTCTGGACAAGCCGGTCTCTCTTCACAGCGTACAATTGAGCGCGTCGAACGGACCGCGCTTTGACACATATACACACATACATGAGAAAGAGAGAGAGAGAGAGAGAGAGAGAAGGAAAAAAATTATCAATTAAAGTATTAAAGCGGTACTTACAAACTGCGTCTTGACTGCATTATGCTGTCAGGTACAATAATAGAAGAAATTCAATAGGAACTTTATTATATATATTGAATCATTAAAGTATGAAACTTCAAAAATATTATATATATAATATATATGTGTTATATTTATGATAATATATATAATATATTTGTCAAGTTCTTTTATATTCTTATGATCCAATCACATCATCAAAAAAATACGCACACATTCGGAATATTAAAAACCAAATTACAAAAATTATATAACGATCTGGATAATTAATATATTTGAAAAACATTTGATGTAAGTTTACGAAGCATACAATGTGTGCGTTCCTTCTATCTCATTACATATGTAACTAGAATTTTCCTGGCAATTTCCGCTTTCTCGGGCCTGAGCGATTGATAAGTCCGCCTCGTTATTGCGCTCCCTTGGTCGCTTTAGGATCTCCCGTATATACCGCGAGCTACCACTATCTATTATCTATTTACGAACTGACACGGTTAGCGGGATCTGATAGCGGTTTGTGTAGCGCTGCGCCTTCTTGTGCACGAGGCGCGCGCGAGAAATGCTCGCGAGGTAAGGTAACGAAACCCGGCGGAAAACTAAAAGCCGATCGGGAGCGTTACGAGTTTTACTGCCCTACGGGATTTCTTATCTTATTGCCATTACGTAATCCGTGGCGAACCAGTTATTGTACGGATGCAGGCATTAACCCGTTGAAATAACAGAGCAACACCGTGAAATAAAGTGCGGCAGCACGCGTTGCAGTCGCGTTTGAAAGGGAGACTGACGTAACATTTGGCCAATTTTTGATGAAATTGGCATAACTATACTCTCTCAATTGACTCTCCACAGGCTAAACAAGCCTCGTGCCTGCAGCACGTGCGCTTCGATGGTGAAACCATCCGAATCTATATGTGATTATTATTCTTTTACCGTGACGTACCGTACGTCAGCGGGGCTTTACAATAAACGCGTGATCACGCTGCTGTCACGGAAAATTATAATATACGCGTTTTTTTTTTTTTAATCTTGCCGACAGCTGTTATGAACCTGCCAATCTCCCAACAATCGTATAGCAATTTCGAGTTTTTGATTTTTACATCTCGAGTCTTTGTACAAAAGGGAATATATCGTTTTTGAAATACTGCGGCAGTACTTTCGAATTGTTCACATTTTCTCTTTCTCTTGTTTACCATTCCCACGTGTAATGAAAGAAATTTCTCAATTATAGTCGCGACCATAAAGTGGCCGTCCTGTCACGCATCATCGCGCGGAATGGTACAACCCGTCAGCGCGATATTTTTTAATTCCGCTTTAGGGCTGCCCTTAATTAACGTGCCGATGAAGCAGAAAGAGAGGAAGGACACACTCACAACGTGAGCTCACAACGCGGGGCCAGATTAATTTGTCGGGCTTACCCTCATCGTGTTTCCAGGTTCACGTGCGAGCAAACGACCGCTCGCCCATTTTCAGGTTCACGCGCGTCGCCAAGAATGCGCGCCCATTGTGCCTCGAGGACCTAGGGCTTCTGTGGCGTGTAATACGTCCGTATAACGCGCTGTAACGTTACACCGACAAACAAGAAGAGTCTCGAGCTTGTAATTTAATAGCAAACGCCAAACTCAATAGCTTCGTCTCGAGAAGTCCTTCTTTTCTTTTTTTTTTTTGTTTTTTACTTGTTTTGTTCTTTTCTTTTATTCGTTTCTCGTTTTCTTTCTCTCGACTGTCTTCGCATAGCGCTACTGGAGATTTAAAAAACTAACAATAAGTAGTAAACACACACATACACACATGTAAGTTCTCTTCGTAAGCGGAGAAGTTAAAACGTCAATTCTCTTTCTCTCCCGTAACATTTCACTCGTGAAAAATCCCGACGACGTGTAATGAGACGTTTCTACGAGTCGCAGAAGAGATCCCCGTCTCGAAAGATCGCTGTTACGTAATATAAACATGTTATTATATATTGCTCTTACGGTATCGGAAGTATTTAATCGTCGAAAAAAAACTCAGCAATATAGACACCTGTTTTAATTGATCGTCGCGCAATCGTTAATCATTAAATGATGAAACGTGATTAATTTTGGAGTCTGTAATTACATTTAACAGCGGAGATGGATAAATTATAATAATTACGTTGATTGGTGAGATGTACACTGCGCGTCGGAGTTATCGCTTTGAATGCAATTCGAGCGTCGATGGATGTATTTTTAATGGCAATATAGAGAGACGCAATTAGCAAGTTATCTCGACACAGTTGTAAAACGCAAATATAAATTCGAAAATTACGCTAGTTTATACTGCGGATATGTTTACTTTTTTTTACGACAAATATATCTTCAATCCGTTAAAACGTATGGTCGTACGAGCTGCAAATTATTCTCACGTCGAAGCATTCATTTTCGTAGAAAATCACAGTTTTTGCGAGAGTAGAATTTGCGCGTAATATGGAAGTTATGGAACCGTAAAGATCCCGACAAAAAGTGTTGCCAGCGATCGAATGAAATTGCACGTATCGGATCATGCGAGCGAGCGAGCGAGCGAGCGAACGAGCGAGAGTGAACGTTTGCCTGATTATGCACATCACATGTTCGCTAACAAGGAGCAATAAGATCTCGGATCCGATCTCAGGCAAGAAAACGGGAGTTGGACTTAATCAATATGCGTAAAAGTTTCTAATGTAATCTATTCCGCGTCTGGTGAGCGCGCGAGCGAGTGGACGCGTGGCTGTTTAATGTAATGATTGCGAGGTCGTCATATACATATCTAGGCGACTCTCGAGCGGAATACGTGATATCACGGCAAATGACATGAATATGAGTTTCGGTTCGTTAAATGTTATATTAAACATGTACGCGCGTTATTGAAGTTTTCAAGCTTATATCTCCGAGAGAGAAAGAGAAAAAGAAAGAAAGAGAGAGAAATTGAACTTCGGGACGAAATTCGAGCGAATTAAACTTGACTTGAAATTTAAAGACGTGCCGAATAATTCTTTGGAAATCTAAACAAGGGAATATTGATTACCGTTTCCCTCGAGAGGAGGCACTTATACCTAGTATCTCAAGCATCAGAAGACGAATGAAGACGCGCGATTTCTTGCTGCCGCCAGAGAGCCGCTAAAAAGCACCACTTAACCTTACCACATGGAAAGAAAGCTCATCACAAAAGGTTGTCCTCCGACTTGACGTTACATTAAATCCCCGTCTTAAGTCGTGTGTCACTCGATGCGAGGCGAGCGAGCGAGCGAGCGAGCCGAGCGACGAGAAAAATATTGCGAAAGAAATTGCCGCGTTGATACGCGATTGAGGAAAACTCTTCGGTGTATCTCATAGAAGAGAAGAGAGTGGACGCGTGGCTCTGGCTTCTTGCAGCACGTGACGACTGGTAAAGTAAGTGGCTGACTTAAAGTCGAAGCTGAACAGTCGAGCACAGGTGTGCGAGCGTAATCGCGATGTCACGGGCGAGTCACGGCCCTCTTGCTGCGCGCTCGTTCTCTTTCTTTCTCTCTTGTCTTAAGTCATCATTCCCCCCGTCTCTGTCTCTCTTTATTTCTGTCCTTTCTCCCGATCTCCTCCCGCTACTTCTTTCTCTTTATTTCTTCTCTTTCTCTCTTTGTCCGTCTTCTCTTCTCTCAGCTACATCGGAGGATGTTCGGACTCTCGCAAATGTTTCGTGACCATTGCACGCTTGCCCTTTCTTGCCATTGTATAACGTCTCTTTTTATCTACTCACTCTCTCGCGAAGGTTACTCGTTCCTTTCTGATTGATCCGGCGACAGAGAAGGAGAAAAAAGCGCATTAAGTTAATCTCGCCGTGATCTCGCTTTCGAAGATAGCCGAAATTCTGCACTTTTAAACGTTTCGATTAACCTCTTGCACTCAACTCTTATATCCGTGGCGATAAACGGGGTTTCATGGTGAAGTGCTTCTTCCAATATGCGATGATAGTTTTTACGTTTTTGTCGAGCGCAATTATAACTGCGTATGCGAATATATTGCGACAGTACTCTCGTGAATTATTCACGTACACACACAAAAAAAAAAAAGAATTGAGCAAAACTTTCGAGATGAAAATATTTACGAACCCTTAGCATTGATTTCTTATTTATATAAAAAAATATTTATTTAAAGAAATAAATAAGACCAACAAAAAAACACTAAACCATGCAGTTAATTAAAGCATTTTGTAACGTCACATTGCATTCTTCTACGTTTTTTTGCCTGCCGTTTTCTTCGGCCGAAGTAAGCGAACGAAGCAACGACCGAAGAAGATCCTACGAAATTATCGCTTACCGCGAACTCGGAGGAAAAACTCACGTCCTTGCGCGCGCATGTGCAAGCCGTAGGAAGCGCGCGGATCCTTCGGCACGCGTGCACGTAACTCGCTTCTCCGGCGAGGCGCCTGCCGGCCGTAATTTCAGCTAACCCCGAAGTCTGACCTCGCGCACATGGGCCGAGTGTGTCACGTCACGTCAGCCCAGAATACTGGTAATAATTGCAGCATTGCGAGCAAGCAAGCGAGCGAGCAAAAGGGTCGGAGCGCGGAAAGAAAGGAAAAGGAGAAGAGAGAAGAAGATCAGGAACAAGCGAGGCGAAGAAGGGACAGAGGCCATGTGGCGAACAGTAGTTGCACATCGAGATGCGCGGAGATCGAGGAAAAGAGACAAAGGCAAAGAGAAGAGAGAAAGGAAAGAGAGAGAGAGAGAGAGAGAGAGAGAGAGAGAGAGAGAGAGAGAGAAAGCCCGAGACCCCGGAGTCATCCACCCCGAAGAGGAGAAGCCGCGGCGGTAGTCGCGCTGCGCCTGACTGTTTGCGACCGGTCGGCGGCGCGCGGGGTTAATCGTCGCGACTTTGTAGATGAGATTGGATGGGGCATTAAATGGTGGACGCCAAGACGCCTTCCCGCCGCTTCAAATTTAATTTGACCTCCGCGACTTCTCGAATTAATAATCCCCGCGCTTGGATTCCTACTTCGAGACCGTTGAGGATGATTAGAAATTATCGTTTTACGCGCGGCTACGTTTATCGCCCGCTGCTTACGTGGTTACATATACTCGCGCCGTGAAAAGAACAGTGTTCGACTAATTCCACGACTCCCCGATGTTTACATCAGTAGCTAATAACGCGAATGGCTAATAAGTTACTGAAAAATCTCATCTTTTTTGGAATAGGCGTGCTTCAAACTGTTAAATTAATTTACAGACTATCTTTTCCTCTATCTATTAAATAAATATAAAACCTAAACGAAACTATATATTCTTTAGAATAGATATGACAAGTTTTTTTTACTATTCTCTCTCTTTGCGAAGCAACTGTTGTAATTGAGCGAATAATAAAAGGTCGCTTGCACTGATGTAAACGACGCAGCCGCTTAGATATGTCGGGGGAAGGGTTGCAGGAAGGAAGATAACAGAGAGGGATTCGGCGAGCAGGAGGGCGTCTACGTCTCGCAGTAAGCCTAGGCCTCAAAGTCCGCAGGAGGGAAACGCGCCGCGCATAGCTGACGGAAGGAGGAGAGAGGAGGCCCCGAGTGCAACGCGTGCACGTTTTGGGCGGGGTAGGAGAACGATTCGCAAAGGGAGAACTCAGGAGTCATCGAGTGACACACGCACGACTGCCACGCTTCGTGGTCACGGTCAAAGCGCACGCGAAACATCGTCGACGAATGGGGAAGGACATGCTTCGATTGCTCCTGTAAGCGGAGCATCTCTTGCACGGCTGGCGGACCACGAGGATTCCGCGACGAGGTTCTTCGATCCCGGTCGCAAGGACCTCGTCGTCGGATTAGGTTTCGTGGTGCGCTTGAAATAATATCATCGTCGGGTTGTTTTGCTGCGACACGAGCCGGTTATTGTAATATAGAATCTACAACGAGCCGATACCGGGAAAAGATAGCTAAAGAGATAAGCAGGTATAGAAAGTATATACAAAAAAAAAACTGCCTGATTATATATATAGAATAGATATTGTATTAATCTTCGAATCTTTTGGCTCTTGTGTGTGAAAAATTATTTTTAATATTTTACTAAAAATTATATTTATTTTAATAAAATTGTTTGCGTGTGTAAACGTTATTCGTAGAAGATGTTGTAAGTGCGATCATTATATTTGACCTCGGAGTCGATCTAGATTACCTTTGGTATCTCTTCTAAAACCGGCGCCAGCAATCCTAATGCGATTATAATTAGGACCATTTGCTCACATCTTGGATCACGAATCCGAGGATCCCGGAGGGGTCGTTTGTCTTCGCGATCGACGAAGTCGCCGTTGCTTCTAGAATTTTCTGAAAGATTCCGTGTTCGCCAAGTCGAGTAACGATGATCTCGTTATCGTGATCGTAATACGATACATGTATATTAATAGTTATTTCAAATCCGAAAATGCGCCGTGTCTTCTTACAATGCAGCACAGCGTTTTGCGGTGGTAGATACAAAATCCAAAATGCACATCGAAGTTCCGCAGCTCTGGATGTACTATAGATACGACATAATGAATATTGTGAGCGGAAACAGCGTTGCGTCGCTCTGTCAGCTGACGAATACAGGTATTATCCGTCTAGTAATGTCGGATAATTATGACGCGGTAGAGATAGCTCAGGGGAACACGTCATCGCGGCTCTTTAGGGCGAGCGGCACGTATTTCCACTCGTTGTCCCGCCTCGTAAGAGTTTAATCGTTTCTGCAATCGTTGCAGCGCTATTCTCCCTTTAATTAGGACTGTCGTTCAAGATCGAGCGAGCACCTGGGTAAATCAACGTCAAAGCTCCGAGATGGGATTGTAGAAGTGTCTTTTTTTCTCCTTCTTATCCGACGAAATAACGTTTTTTTTTCCCCACATCTAGAGACCCGAAGAGATGACCGAACGTAAACATCAGTATCCCTTTTGAGTATCTCGTTCGAGATATATGCCTGAAAAGGCACCGCATTATTGTTTCGATCGTAGACAGTCAGAGTTTATCAGCAAAAATGCTCGATTTCTCGCGAGGACGTTGACCGAAGCGGCACGAAGCACATTGTATTAATTCTGATCACATGTCTGCGAATGTTGATTACGTTTCTTTCGTAAGGGGGAAAGATACGGATACGACTCGTGCACGCCCACCACCTTTGTCGGCCCTTTTTCAATCCTTGCCGTAGCCTTTCCCGAACGTATCTAAACCAGAACAAAAGGTATTTGCCCGGTTTCAAAGGTAGCGAAGATGTCTTTGAAGTATCATTCTTTTCTGTTTTGAAAAGAAAAAAGAAACCCCCAGAAGACAGATATTTAGCGTTGATTCCCAAGAGAAATAATACAATACGCGTTTTCCGCATCTCAAAAAAAAAAAAAAAAAAAAAAAAAAAAAAAAAAAAAAAAAAAAAAAAAAAATACAACGCACATCGCGAATAATTACAAGAACTAAAACTAGATAAAAAAAATATGAACAATAATCTTTAGGAAAACAGTGAAATAAAGCACGAAAATAATTGTAACAATTCTTTTTTTAAGTCTTCTTGTAAACTCTGGTTTTTTTTTTACTCTTTATGTAATTTAATATTTTCACACTTTTGGGTATATTTATTTTAATTTTTATTCTCTCTCGTGTAGAGATTGTTGTTCTTATCTTTGTATGTAACATATTTTCTTGTCAGAGCGACAGTTGCTCACGTACTGAAAAGCGCACATACATATGTACTCGTTTCTCCGCACGAAGAAAAAAGATGAGCGAAAGAGAAAACGAGGAAAAAAAAACGGACGCGGGAGGTTATACACGCATACACACACTTCTCTTATTAGCAAGGTAACTCATAGGACCTACTAACGTTCGCGTTTCACAACACGGTGCGACGCGACGCATGCACGCGTACACGTGTGCAGTTTCTTCGCGTGGCCCTTCGCGGAGCGACGCACGCCCACTGACGACGACGAATTATACGTACACGCTTGATACTCGATGCAAAAGGAGAGCTGAAATTATCCAGGAAACGAGTGAACCCGCGGACGGAAACCTATGCTCACGCGCAAAAGAACGTCTTTTTCCGTGCGCAGGCCACGCCACCGCACAAAAGAAAAAGTCTTTTGCCGGGAGTTTGACCGTATATTGCCGTAATTGTCACCACGTGCAGGGAAAAGAAAGGGAGAGAGAAAAAAGCGGTGGATCTCGCGAACAGAGTTATGTAGTCTCGATCGCAAGGTGTGTAATCAAAAAAATCCGCGACGTTCAGCGCGCAATGGTTGATAATATTCAACCTCGACGTGGTTTTTTTTTTTTTTTTTCGTTCTTTTATTGCCCGGCTTTTCACTCCGCTTTTTTCGCACCTCTTTAACGAACTCCGAACAGCGGTTAATTTGTTGTGACACATTCGGGTAACTTTTGAAAATAAATTATGCTGGCTATACAATGCAAATAAGGCCTTTTTTCGATTTGAGAAAAAGTATCATTATCGAACCGTCCATATGTCCCGTTTTCTTCTGCGTTTGCCAAGTCCAATCGTTTCTACCTGAGCGTTAGTATCTTCGAAATTCGCATTAACAATAGGTTTGTTATGCTCAGAGGTACGCGCCATTAATCAAGCGACTATCACAACTGACGGTCGATGTTTGTTTCTTTCGGTGTTCTGGAACACTTTTCATTTAAAAGCTTCTTTAAATTCTTTTGATGATTCTATCATGTACCTGTGGTAAAACATTCTTTTTGATATTCAAAATATAACTCCAATAGTCAGTCGATCTTTAATATTTTATCGCTTTGCAAAGTTCTTTGACATTTGCAATAGTTTTGGTGCGGATTACAAGTCACTTCCGAACGTCGACCGAAGTGGCTTGTAATCCGCACTAGAATTTCATGCAAAAACGTACAGTCTGAAGAACGACAATTCTAATCTATCTACAGCCCCTGGTCAATTTTCTACATCGACTGACTGTCAAACCCTGTGATTATTTCGCGAGACGTCCCTCTATCACATAAAGTCTGTAATCGGAAAAAGCGAACATCGCGAGATTATAACCTTAATAAGAGAAAATAACAAAGAAGCGAGGTTTTTTTTTTTTTTTTTTTTTTTTTTTTTTTTTACAATATATTATCAGAACGATAGAGAGACTACCGTAATAAAAGAAATATAATATCGTTCTTTTTTCTCTCTATTCTCCCAGCGGACGATAAGGCGGGGAGGGGGTATCCGTTTTTTCGTCTCCCGGGGGAACGATATTTCCTCGCGATTTGCTGCAAGTACAAGCGCAACGCAGTTTGCGGTAAGGCGGCTACGATGCGTCAGATAAATTTCCGCGTCATCGTGCGGTTCGCGAAAATAAGAAAGATGAGTATCGACCTCGAAATAAATCGAGTCGCCTTGACGTCTCACATTCGATATAACGAGCGATCGACGGCTGCGCTTTATCTCGTACGGATATGTTGTTTAGAGCGCAGGAGAGAATGCTCGGTAAACGCGCTGTGTGTTGTCTACGAAACGCAAACAAAGCGATTCATCAGTATGGCGAGGCCGGTGGATAACAGAATCATTGTCACGCAGACGCAGTGGCCTGTTGTGCGCGGGTCTTTGCAATGGGGTGTCAGACGTACGAAGCCCTCGGGGGAATTCGCGCCCTGCGGCGGAATAATATAATATTCAATTTATATGTAATGAATATAAATTAACGAGGCGACTTACTGATTTGTCCGGCATGACAGCCAGTTTGCGGAACGAAAAAGTTCGCGACACTAAAGTTGGATAAACGGAGGAGCAATTGAAAGTCGCGGAAAAAAAGACAATTGTAATCCTTAACCACAAAAACGCGCATTTCGTCTCAAAGCAGCAATGATTGTAACTTCGCCGAACAAAATATATTGCATACGATTTGTTGTATTTGTTAAAAAAAAAATATTCTCTCTTTACGTGTGTTTTGTAATACATTTAAAAAGTTTACCGAAGACTTTCGCGGTTTTGATAAGATCTAGCTTGGCGCGTAAGTATTACGACTACGATGAAGTAACGCACTCGTTGCATAATTCAATATCCCCGATTGCGATCGCGGGCATACGCACTAATCACTTAGCGGTAACTTCGTAGAAACCGATGAAGAATAGAATATTATGCGCCATTGTGATGTTAATTAGTACATATAGTGGTAGCTATACGTATATACGTAATAAATGCACCTCAAGAACGACGAAGCGCGTAGCTTGACCTCTTTTGTCGGGATCGAATCTATCGATTCATCGCACGCACGTTATCTCTTGCAGTATTTGTTTCACTTCTCTGCAATTGCCACGGACGGACTATGATCTAGCTTCTGCGTTTTGCGCTTCATCATCCGCGAGCGCGCTTTCGCAAGAACATGCCGCGCTAATTGCTGCCTTCGCGGTTATATTAACTTCGATACATTTATGCATACGAAGCTGAGATTCTACTATCGCGACTTACTTATCGCTAAAACCTGGACGGAATTTTTTAATTCTCTTTATTTATTTAATCTTCATATGCAATGCGTTATGCGTCGCGTGTGGGAGAGATAAAAGAACGTACACAAAAAACTCTGAAACCATGAAAAAACTAAATGACGTTATTTATCTCGGTTGCGTACATCTATACAACCTCATGCATAATAAAAACTTAATCTTAGGATAATTGCAAACATTTAGATTCATATAAATCAATAAATTAAAAAAAAAAACGCTTCGCACACGTAAACACAAATGTTTGTACGCAGGTTATTCTTTTTCTTTATTATTACAAACCTAATATTTTATATTGCGCGTTGCAACGTTCGCGTGGAAATTTTGTATTACCGTCTATCCATTCGAAAACGAATACGACGAACAAACGGGAAAATAGAGAAGGTGACCGAGGGAAACGAAATCATCGCTTAATCGGGGAAGGTCGAAAGCATCAGGCGGATCGATACGTATTAATTAAACCTTACACCTACACTCTCGACTTCCTGCCGCAAATACTGCGGGATTATCCGAGCGTGAAGAGCGATCAGTCACTATCTGCCATACGTGTCGGCAATCCCTCTCGCAGCTCCGAATTGGAGCTTTCGAGCGCGCTCGATCCGTCCGCATGACACATTCGTAGCCGATCCCCAATCGCGACCATCCCTTCCTTTCACGCTAGTATTTATATTTGGAACCGTATGTGTGGGAGGGGGACGCCCACCCCCTCGAAAAGCCACCGTCGCCACCGACTCGCACTGCAGTCCAGAATTAGCGAGTCCCTCTCCCCTTCCTGACAGTTGCATTTAATTTTCCCGCGCGCGCGCGTGTGTGTGTGTGTGTACATACGCGAACAATCCTTTCTCCCATATGCACGTCGATTCGTCCGTCGACCACGTGCCACGAGAAAATTCCTTCGTACGTGCCGACATTATACTTTCACTCCCTACGGGACCTAGCGTGGCGTCGGTCGCGTTGCGGGGTAGCTCGCATCGTCATATGGCGTGCACTTTGCGAATTGCATCCCGCGCCGCCGCAGCCTGCCTGACACGCTCGGACGGAGCACATGACGAAGTCGTCACGATAAGCGTGCCTGATGACGAAATTACGCTAAAGTCCGCTATTAAACCGCCAACTAGAGGCAATATGGAATACCTCTTAACCTGCAATTTTTTTAATTTCGCGTTATTTATTATACTTGATACGTGGAGTTTTACGATCATCAGGTATGAGCAAATAAGGGATAATTACAAGACGGACGCGCGGCCAGAACGCACATCTTTCCTCGGAAAAATATAAGCGTTAAAGAAGGCACATATAGATATGCGAAACGCCTAGTTTTTGTGTAAATAGCATATAGTTTCAGATAATGATAAATATCAGAAAATTGCATAGAGAAACAAGTTGCAGAAAATTATAAATAAGTTAAAAACAGCTGGCATCTCACGTTGGTGATACGTCATTGTTTATTTCTCTTTGTACGACTTAGTTCGTCATGTGTTCAATTAATAATTGTCGTCGGAAGAGGAAGGTCTATGTAAAAACAAAATAGAGAGAAAATAGAGTACGTGCGCATCGTACAAATTAGATGGATCTCTTTAGCTTTTGTATATTTTCACGTCTTATGTGGATTGTGATGCATGATATATAATTTAGAGCCGGCAAAGGTTTTGCATTTTAAAGTGTTCAAATATATAGAAAGCAGTTTAGATGGAAAAAAACTTCGGGCACTTCTAGTTTAGGACATTTCGGGGCATGCACACTCGTCGAAGCTTGAGCATCATCTTAGCGCAAAAGTAGGAACGACATTAGTCAGAAAATTTTTCTACAAAACGGAAAGGAATGAAGACGATGCTCTGAGCGTCCGTTCTCAAAGTGTGTAAAGCCTTTGCGAGATCTTTGGTTACAATTAGAAGAGCATAATTGAGCGCCAGTTTCGATTCACGCAAATGACACTTCTTTCCTCGTTAAATGAATAGTGAGATCAGCTAATAAATGCAGTGCGTGGCATATTACACGGTCAAAGCGAAACAATAAATTATGCATTCAGTTCGAGATGACATGTCTAGTAATCACTAGTTTAGATCTAGTCATTAAAAACATATAAAGAGAAGTGAATATACATTTAATGTAAGTAGATCTGTGAATGGTTCATATATTGTACTATAATACAACTGGTGACTCTATTACGAAATTCACCTCGTTTGCGATGGCAATTAACGCTGTGCAATTATAAAGAAAGATAATTCCAAGTTTCTTACCTCTAACTACCAATGTACACTCATATATATTGAAAGAGAGGAAGAGAGAGAGAGAGAGATAGAAAATTATTAATTAAAACATACAGTAGGGAGCGCGTGAATAGCAGAGTATCTGCTATTCGCAAGGACTGCCGTTTCGAAAGTTTATGACCTTTCCCTCGTAAATAAAACTGACAAAATGTAGAAATAGAAAGTAGGCTATTCGCGTGATCGAAAACAGTGTCTTGGTACAATTATCATGCGATGCTTGTTGTCGGGAAAAGTGATCCTTTAATGTGTATATAAATCGGATTGCCGTGGAAATCACTCGAGCTTGAAATTGCTCGGAATTATTAGCATTATCTTACAACGTAAGCCGTTCTTTTCTCGGTCAATTGGAGAGTAATCTACTGCATTTTTGTTTTAATATTTACCATTATATACTTCCACGTTAGATTTTTGTATTGCGACGGTTTTTACTAATAATGTACTGTAAATAAAGTTTAAATTTTGCAAAGAACAAGAGAAAGAGAGAAAGAAAGAAATTTACGATACAAATAAAAGCGAGGAGAAGGTTTACGTCAGGCTTTGACCGAGAAAATTACACGTCGAACGAAACGAAACGAAAGAAATTCCCAACGAAAGAAAGTCGCTTGCGCAATTTCGAACAAACGCAGTATTTTCTATGGACGGATAAACACGTGAGATTTTCCAGAGCACCGTGAGAGATCGCATCTCCGTGTAAATCGGCGCGAAGGAAAGTACACCGAAGAAGGATGAGAAACGTGGAGGAAGGGCACACGGGTTGCGCGGGCACTACCGAGGTGGCAACAAAGGGGAGCATTGTGCACCAGCACTGCGAAACTCAAGACAAAAGCGCGCTATCTCACTTTCTCCCTTTCTTTCTCCATCGGCAGCGGAGGCAGCAGTGTCTCCGCGTATATGCGTCTCGGCGCGAGCGTGTCTCCGGGCACCGAGAGATCTTAATTTGCATGAGCGCCCGCCCGAGATAAATGCGCCATGCAATAAAAGTCCGTAAATCCTTCAGTCATCAGGCACGCGGAGGCGAAAGAAGGGCTTGACAAGATCCGGAACGGCGGGGATTCTCGGTAGGGATGAGACGGCCGCGCGATGAGATAGCACCCCCCTTGTGTGTGTTTGCCCGTTATTTAAATTAGACCAATAAACGTAACCGACGACCTACTCACGCGCCTTGAAAACTGGGCGCATTCGGTTCGCCCAATCCGGGACCAGACGAGTCGTCGAAGAGCCTTCGATATCCGAGGAAATGACATTCCCGTTCCTTCTCCGCGCGATTTGCTCGCGCGCCGTCCGGATAAGTCCTATCCTCGACGGTAATTTCACCGACATCCTGCGACACGACGACTGGTCGGCGCAGTTTCGTCAACGGAGGCGCCCAAACGATCGCGATAAACGCCCTTCGGCTTAGGAAATGGATCATGATCGTCACGATGACGCTAACCATGGCTGGCATTGAGGATTTAATATTTTTTACAGAGCGACGAGTTTTCTTGCTATGTTCGAAACAACGATAACAACAAAAATCTCATCTTACATGCGAGGCAATATTATTAATTTTTTTCTAAGTATTTTTTTTAATGTATCATCTAAAAACATGCAATATTTATTTGTTTTAAAATTATTATTTTTAGTAAATGGTAAATTTTTCTATTGCGTAGTCCTAATCGTTAATTTTAGCGCGTCTGAGAGCGAAATCGCGTAAAAGTTCTACGTCGCTTTTTCAGCCGCAAACTTCCCTCTTGGCTATTACCCGGTCCCGTTCGAAGTCGCGAGCAACTCGTGTTTGCCCGTACAAAGGCAAACAGCCCATGCAATAGTGGCGCGCGAGCGGCTGTAACTTCGCTGTAACCCCGGGTAACGTCATTCGGTAACCCCATAAGGTCCTTGTCCGCACGGTTTACACGTGTTCTCGCGTAGAGCAACGCCTCTTGGCTCATTGCCCTGCTCGCTTTACAGCCACTGCCGATATATAAAAGTCTTTAAATCCACACAGCCGCGTTACGCTAAACGAAGTTGGACGAGTTAAGGCTCTCTTCTGCCATTCGGTGAGTCGGTAGTTGCTTTGAGGGTACTAGTTAACTTTACGATCACGAAGAATTTTTCACGGTCGCCTGTTCTCGAGCAAATCGTCTCTTATTCGTATGTCTTTCCGCTCATTATCTCCGCATCATAGATGTATCAAGAGCTGTTACGTTAATTAAAAATGCTATTAACCAATTATTTCTATTTTACAACATATTTCATATTATACACGCACGCACAAATATAATGGGTACAATGTATATAATTTTATATTATTTTTTTGATATTATTTATAGACAAAATCGCTTTGTTTAAACAACAATGTAATAACAATATAACGTCTCTTAAGTAAATTTTAACTCTTAATGTTGTATCAATCTAATGATCTGAACGATCGGTCTCCGACAGTTTTTCTCAGACGATATTCTTTTGTGCGTGGCCGTGCGTTAAGTTTGGTTTGCGACATCGAATCTCTTACAAAGTTGCTGGGTTCATCCTGCTTACGGAATTCGTAGAAACAGAAACGTAGATATACCGTTCGCCCGTTGGCTGTTCACGACAAACGAGCCACCTCGTCCGTTACAAACGTCTTAGTACTCACAGCAGGACTCTCGGCGGCCTGCGTTTCAAGGTAACACGAAAAAGTTGCATAGAAAGGAACGATATTTGCGGCCGGACGTTTATAGCTCGTTTTTATAGGCCGCGGAACGGCTTCGAATTATCGTTCGAGAGTGTAATAATTTGCGCAAAAAAAATATTTACGCCTTTGTCGTAGGAGAAACTGTTCGCGGAACTTTTGCGGGCTGCTTAGTTATCCGAACTTGTAATAATTCCGGATCGAAATCGTTTTTAAATATGATCGCGGGTGCGCGCTGATATTTTGCAAACGGAACGACGCGTAATAGAGCAATTATTTTCGTAGCATCGTAATGTGTTTAGCAACAAAACCACGCCCTTTGTAATTGCTCGCGGAAAACTGATTCCGCGGTGGCCGCTGCGGTTTTTGCGATACCGCAAGTGAATGCGCCAGCACCGAATTCTATTTCTATCCTGCCTCACTGTGTTGCTTTTGCGTTTAATTATCCGCGAAACTCTATTTACCGATAATGTAACTCAGACCACTCGGTATCGTCGCTTTGCGTATATCGCGGTCCGAACAAAATGCGAAGTAACAAACTTATGTACCTTAGTACGCTTTTTCGCGTAACAAGATTCGCGGACCAATTTTACTTGCGCACACAAAGTATACACACACGTCCGCCACTCGAAAAACATGTGCTTGTTAACTATTACCTAACTCGATTCGCATTTCACCATCATCACCGCGCGCGCAGTAATGTGGCAATTTTCTAAAATAATTTTATCTGCCCCGTCGGGCGCGGGCCCGGTACTCTTCCCGATGCGCCGGAGGCGTCTCGTTTGCGCCGCATCTCGCATCGATTTCGGGTTCTCGAGGAGCGAGAAAGAGAGAGGAAACGGAGAAAGAGCGAAAGAGATAGATAGATAAAGATAAAGAGAGACAGAGAGATAGAGAAAGAGAAAGAGAGACAAAGCATCCGGCAGGGTCATTTAATTGATCGACTATCGAGCCGGTCATCTCGCTGATGACTGTAATGATCGCCCCGGCTGCTGGACTCTCCCTTGTGCGCGCTCTATACTGGCACAGCCTGGTATTTTCATTATCACGAGCATGTCCACACACGGAAACGAGCGAACGAAGCCGGGGCACCTGAGTGATGACGCGCACACGGCTATGCGTGCCCGCCCCGCTTTCATCCTCCGCTCATTTGCATATTTCGAGCGAACCATCAACAATGGCCGCGCGGACTTGCCTGGTCAATAGATTAGCCTGATTAGCTTTATTAATTTAAATCGAACGTGCAATAACCGCTTCGGGAACAATCGGGTGGAACTGCGTTTTTATCGTGACCAGATGTGATAAAGGCGCGAGCAGGATTGTTGAACTCTTTGGCAAAAAAAAAAATTGAATCTTTCAAACACACATCTATATCATATATTATCTTTCTCGATTATCTTATTATAGCTTAAAATGTGTTTTGTTGTATTCTTAAAACGATCCTCGTAGCACAAAAAAAAAAAAATAGAAAACATAAAGCAAAAACTGAGAGCGACACGTAAGACGAGACGATTACATGAAAAGAGTATTAAAAGTATTAAAAGTATTAAGAAAACTGGTTATTATCTGATATTTTTTTTTTATCTGATCTTTTCGCACCGATAAAGATAACGATTCTAGTACTTTCTTGGTAAGTATCAGAATATTTTTTACTAAAATATGTAATTTTTTCTCTCTTTTAATGATCAAAAAATCTATTTGTTGATCATTAAAAGAGAAATTAAATGAAAACCACAGATATGCAGAAAAGCACTTTTTTCCCCTAAGTAACGTTCGCTGTGTAAAGCGAACTAAGTCGTGCAATGGACAGGTAAAAAGGCGCGCCGCTCATGGTACGAATGCGATGCTGTTTGCGTGTCGCCTATTTTCCTTTGTTATTACCGGCACCAGCACTCAGCTACGCAAATATTTAGCCGTCAGTGACGTCGCCCGGCCGAATATTTTTGTTTAACGATTGCGCATTTGTTTACTTGCATCAGCGTGAATTTCGTCCGGATTCACAATGCGGAAAGCGTTGGTTTCCACCGCGATTTTTTTTTTTTTTATTTTTACAAAATCACGTGCTCTCGTGACGAGTCGCTTTCATGTGGAACAAACATCTTTCTTTCAACCATATTTCGGATTTATGGTCGATATGCTGATTGAACAACTTTTATATTCCGCTTGGTTGTGCATTGCGTACATAGAATCACTTGTTTTCTATTTATTCTATTTGACCTTGGTCTATTTAGCGTTTTTACTGTAAAAACAGCTCTGACACTGAACATTTGTTCGCATTCTATCTCGCGTTACATTGCACTGCGCGCACGCTACCGATTGATGCATTATTTATTTTATTTATTTATTTATTTTTTTTCAGCTTTTAAACGCTGAATACTATTTACCTTCCGTTGCTATCACATTTCTCATTGAGTCAACACACCTGATCAAGGTAAGGAAAGAAAATATTTGCGTTGCGTCTTAATCGATGGCATGATTGTAGTTATTCAATCGCACGATGCAAGCGCGGTATAACGTGTCGCGCGTGATGACACCGAAGACGCGCTCACGCATGCGACATCAATCAGAAGACGAAAGGTACGCGGAAGTTTATCGAGGAATAGTAAGTTAAAATGGCAGATATAGTAATAGCGCACAATGGCCAACATTGGCACGACAGTCACGGATTAAATACGTGCAAAATGCCTCGCGCGCGGTGTATTTCTTGGTTCTATTAAAAGTTGAATGCGCACACTGTGCGTGTGGGTGGGGTGGATATGTACGTGTGCGATCGCGACTGCAAATAGTCGAGAGATAGAATTTTCAAACTTTCAAACTCAACCGAGACTCGAACTATGAATTATTCAATTTTCAATATTTAGTTTTATTACGCACGTGACGTCATATCTGCTATTCCGTGCACGCGTGTTGGTTTTGTTTTATCCATGTTTACGCGACAAGCCACGTGTCCCTTTACCGCGCGCGTTTAATATCGATGAAATATACCGGCGACACTTTTTCCGCGCCGATTTTTTTTTTTTTTTTTTTTTTTTTTTTGATTTTTTGGTTTTGTTTTGCGAAAAACTGCTTTGGTATTAAAATCCAGCGCATGTCGATGCGCGGTCGATGCGCGCGCGTTGCCGCGCGGCAGCGACAAAAATTATTTACTCTTCCGCTTCTTTCCCGTTAAATCGCGACGCGGATTATGCGCGCGCGAATAAACGATGAGGAAGCCGGATTAATTTGTCGGTGACAGCTCGCAAAATTCGAACCGATGCTCAAGTACGTTGAACCGAGCGCATCGAATAATATCGCAGCAATCATATTACGAAACGGGCAAATACGTCAACAAAACGTGTATACACTGAATAATGCATTGTTGGTGCAGCTAATGCACGGTCAGCTACCGTACGGATACCATCCCCGTATAATTGGGAGCCGTGTTTGCGAATCAAAGTCATCATCGGCCGTCATCGTTGGCATGCTGATGAAACGAGCAGACGGCAGCGTGGCTCCCGCGCGTTGAACAAATACTGTTTCCGTGCGCGATGCTTAAAAGGTCGTCGAGCTCCGTCGCTCCTGCTTTACCCCGAAAATTACTATGCGCGGTAACGTGGCGATTTCGTGGCGATTCGCTGAGATCGCATGTTAATATCGACTATCTTTGTAGAGAGTTTGTTTTTATAAAACAATGTTAGAGATTATACATTTTTTTCTTTTTTCTTTTTTTTTTTTGAATAACGGAAAGAGTATATAGCACGAAGTAACTCAACTTGGGAAGGATTCCACAGACGCTATCATAGACAAATAGTACCTTCGAGGTTCATAAGCTCCCGGGCAATATTTCCTTCAGTCTTCGCAATATTTTTCAAATTGCCCGACGAGATATCGTCTTTTCTCCCGTCGCGTCTCCCTGTCTTCCGTCATCCTTGTTATAAAGGGACCACGATTCCCTCCTACATCCTCCGCGTTCGGACGCGAATAGGTGGCAGGACATACAATAATGGTCGGACGAGTTTTATAGGTGCCACGGTCGCCATCCGGCGGTCGAGTCGCATAAGGGCCAATAAGGCGAGAGTCGTGTCTTTCCTCGCCCAGAATTTCAGCCAAGACGAAATTACATTCCGCCAGCTTCACGGCCGTGTGTGTTCAAGATTTTCCTTCGTGCGTGCGTACTCTCGTGCGCGGAATGCGATCCGCACCGGGTGAAGAAGAGGATTCTCCTCAGACGGCGTAAAAGTCGTCCGCAATTAGCCGGCACAATTTTCTCCGGCGTTACATCGTCGATTCCGGAAATTTATTTCACGACGAGAAGAGGGAAATAAGAACAGATACCGGGAGAATTTATTCGAATGCCACGAACGATTCTGCTGTGGAAATTGTGATTCTGATCTAAATGAATCTTATCGGTAATGGAGAAGGTGAATCGCCGAAGTGGCGCGATCGCTAAGTAGCGACGACAGCTATTTACGTACAGCAGTGATAATTTATACGTTTTATTTTTACTTGTAAAAGATATATTTTAGTCAAAAGCTAAAATGTGTTTGTGCGCTGAATATTTAATCACCGACGGTAAATATTTAATCACCGGCAGATAATCCCCGAATGCACGTTTTAGTAATGAAAATAATTTCGAAAACTCGAGAATAATCGATACAAAAGCAACGAGGAAACGAAAAATCTGATCAAAACGGGGTTGAGATTTTTTTGTGCCTACGCCAATGACGCGCGTAGTTCGGTAGCAGGTTCCCCCCATCCCACACCTGCGGTTCAGCCCCTGCCTCTCATTATCCCAACCTGATCTCTTTCGAAAGATATACTCGAACTTTCGTTATTTATCACGAGGCTAACGATCAGAATTTCTAAAGACTTCGTTTGAAAACACCTCCTTTTCATCTTAACTTTTATATCAAGATTCTATCGCATATATGTATTTACAGTGAAAATTAATAATTTATTTTAATACTGTCAAGTTTATCGTTTTTGTTTTCTGACAAAATGAAGATTTTAATACATTATTGAAAGAAAACAATTTCGAGGGATATTTTAGGTCTTTTTGTATCATACTCGTTATTTAAATGTATAGGAAAAAAATGTTTTAGCTATTAAAATGTAATGAGAGAGAGCATTCATACGTGTCTACAAATTGCCCGCGTACAAAAACGTTTTATAATCATATTATACATCGGTTCGTTTTTCTTTCACGGAGAAATCGTGCAGCGTCACGCTCAAAGTAGAAACGACAATCTGCCTCTGTAGCAGTCCAAATCTGGTTTCCTTCTTTCTTTCTTTCTTCTCGTCCTCCTCCTTCGAATTCTGGCCAGAAGAAACTCATTTTATTCAGTGACACCGTGGAAGAGGAGATCAACCAATCTGAAAACCGGTAGCCCGTTTGGGCTTAGGCGGTGATTTGACCTGGAGAGAGAGGAAGACGACAGGTCCGAGACTAAACTCACATATACGATAATAAACTGTCGCGCTGCGCATAATATATTCTAAAACCTCGACACGCGCTCTAAAACCACTTCTTCTTTTATCTGCTCCCGAAAAAAATACGCTTACGAAAGTTTCTTTTTTTTTTGTATCCTTCTACAAGAAAGTTTTTTTGTTTTTTTGTACATTACCTAGTACACATTATCTATTAAAGCTCTCTTTATTATCACAATATTCAATTTTTACACGCAAAGTCAGTAAAGTTGAATATTCCTAATAATTGGATATTTAAATCATTGCTAATATTTAATTTTGTTTTCTCTAAGTACTTTCCGAACACTTTTACGATTTCTGATATGCCGTACTTGACTTCAATTCTCGTGAACCAATATGTGTAATTGCGATGACATATTACTCGCTACGCACAAGCTACATTTTCCAATTACTCAGAGTTAATTACCATGTGTCAACATGGTTGACTCCCGACTGGAGGGCCTAAGAAACGCCATACGAACTTATTAAACATATGCTCGCGTTTTTCCTGACCGCGCGCGCGGCGGACAACCCTCGACTTCGGAATGATAATAGCTCGTAATCTGTCTAGCCTTAGCGCGCCGCGCACAACGATTGGGGTTGAGGGTCGGGAGTCGCTTCCAAATTCACCTACGATGGGGTCGAGGTCGGGGCGCCCTGTATATTCTATTTGTATACATCGTGGTCCTAGAATAGAAAACACCATATGGCGCGCGCAGGTGTACCCGGAGGCGATTAGGACCCGTTCGCATGAATTTACATTAATACGCTTCGGGATTTACGTCGTTTACCGGATTTATTATTTCGAGCGTGATTCGACGCTTTTCGGAACAGGTAGCGCGGTCTTTCTGCGTTGCCCCCGAGGAGAGAGTAACGCAGTTCATCATCCGAGCCTGTTTAATTGACAATTGTCAAAGTGATATCTGATTAGATTGGACATCGCGCTTCTAACATGCACGCAACATATTGGGGAAACATGAGGGGGACAAAACATGAGTTTTCACTCTTTTTACACAATAGAGAAATTAGAATAATTAAATAAAAACTAGCTGAATATATTAATTATTTAATGATTATGTAATAAGTTATAATAATGTGAGGAATTTATTGAATAAAAGAGGGAAGTTTAATGTGGCTATTATAATATTCAATTTTTATATTATGAAAAACAATGTATTATATATATATTTTTTTTCATCATTATATAGTATATACATATAATAACATTATTATATATATTTTTTTTTCATTATTATATATATATATATATAATAACATATATATTATATATATATAATATTATACATATAATATTAAACAATATTATATATATAATAACAATATTATATATATAAGTATATATTATATATATAATATAAATAATAAGTATATATATATAATATTAAACAATATTTATATTTCTTGTAATTACAATATATATATTTCTTGTAAACTAATTATGTATCTTAAAAATTTCATTTGACTTGCGCATATTTGATATTATTTATAAATTTGCAACATCTGATCCTTTTTGCCCTTCATTTCCAGTAAATTATCCCCGGAAAAAATCCGGAAACACCGTGTGGTCCTCGGTGGATGACGTCACGCGAAATTCGGGTTGACCAGTAGCACACGCGATGTCCACCACCTGTGCGCGCGTATTTTAATTCTGCGATCCCGTGGTGAGATTATCGCCACCCGATTAGGATCCTCGTGGATGCATTAACGATTTCCATTAGCATAGATCCATCGTAGATCTTGCATAACAATCGGACGGGGAGATAATTTGCATACATGCATATACGCGCATGAGTAACCATACGCGCACACGTGGTCGAATTCACAACGCGTCTCATCTTTCCTATCTTTTCTTTCAGTCCTGTCGGAATCTCAAATTGAATGTATCTTCGAAAGTACTTTATTTTTATTTAACATTCATATTTCTCGGTGCTAATATAAGTAATAACACAAAAATTTTGAAAAATAAAATGAACAAAATAAAAATAATTGGATAGATCTACATTTATATATTGATATATAATTTATATAATTTATATTGATTTATAATTAATATGTATTTATAATTAATATGTATTAAGAAATAATATATATAATAGGACCTGAAACATTTATGGTTTAACACACGGTATTCAAGTGTGTTTCTTGAGTGTAAAACTGAGAAGCAATTGTTGTCAGAAAAAGAGAGAGAAATCAGAGAGAAGACGTTTTTCTTCCGTACATGATTCCAGGCTGTAGGAAAAAGATTCGAGTGTGCACACATTTACATGGGCATCGTCGATGGTAACGGGAAGACGTGAGTCAGCACAATTTGCCGATGAACTCCGTCTGGGAGGAGCAGGTATACGGGAATCAGGTTCGTACGAGTTTAGCGGGTGCGTGCGCGTGTGTGTGTATAGTCCGCAGTTGCGTACACACGTATACACCTGTGCGCGGACGAGAGAGAAAGAGAGCGCGCGATGATTGTTATTGCGTAAAGTCATTTGGAAACGGCGCGCAGTGGCAATTAAGTCGGCGAGTGTCGAGCGCCAATCCGACGCAATATTTCACCTGGACGCCTTATGACGTGATAAACAAAGTCATTATCGGGCGCGACTTGGGGCAACATAAGGGCAGGCAGAACTCATTCATGCATCAGTAAGTGAAAAATGAGGAAAAAAAATCGAAGCAGATTATTGTTTAAAGGGGGGGCTCCACCTATGAATTAATACCACGGGCGCACACGCTTCAGTCTCCGCGTGTTATCGCGATTCAATCGTTGAGTACCTGTCTGCCGGTCTGCAAAAAATTGTAATTCCCTCGGCGAAAGGGCGAGACTCCTGCAGAGATACCCGAGCTGCCATATTTTCGAATAAGCTAACTTAATACAGTGCGTATATAATGGGTGAAAGGAATAATCAGTTAATGCTCTTATATATCAGTTAATGCTTTAGATCTATATATAAAGATTTTACCATTTTTTTTTGTATGAAGAAATTTTACGCTTGTTTATATATCAGAACTCAGCTTGTTTATATATTTGAGACCAGTATTTTAACACTGCAAGCTTTTCCGAGGACATTTCTCTTCGGGTTTGTAAATATATATTAATCTTGCTCGCATCACAGGCGCACCTTTTTCTCGCAAATGTCAACGATTCCTTTTGAATCAACGAAGGAAGGAACCGATTCAATCTGTTTCTCGATCACGGGACGATTCGACCTGAAAGGAAGATCAACTGTCACTGTTGATGAGCAAGGGGAAGAGCAGCGGGGACACGTTTTATATGAGAACACGGAAAGCCCCGACATCTCGACGCCAAGCGCGTAGAGAAGGGAGACGCGGGATTTTATGTCCCGTAACTCCCTCGGGAGCCCCACGTTTATGTTCTATTCTGTCATCATGATGTCCACCTACACGCCGGACAAAACAAAACACTAACCGAGATCTTTCTCTCTCTTTCTTTCTTTCTTCTCACTATCGTTGTTTCCCTCTTTTCTCCTTCTCGTTCGCCGCGGCCATCATAATAGGAATTCGTCCGCAACGAGGAAATGCCACGCATTTCTGGGAAGAGGAAAGTGTTCAACCTCTGACTTCCATTCCTGTCGCTTTTATTTCGTCAAGGCGATGCGTCAGTATACGATCCGGGAATGCCTATCGACTTCCTTCAGACGGACGGTTCTTAATTGCGATTGCAATTTTAGTCGAATTGATATTGATGAGCGCAATCTCAACGCACGTAATGAAACGAAAGCGTACTATTTGAGCTTTACGTCAGCGGTCTATAGCAGATGATTGTTTTGATGATTGTCTGCTGTGTATGTAATTTCGTAAAAGTTAAATTGAAATTTGCGCGAGTCGGATGCAAGTGAACGTAACCGTCTCCGCGAAAGAATATAACGCAGGTAGGTATATCTCCTTCCGCGAAACGAGTATTTCTGTTTCGTTTCCCTTCCATTGTCCGGTCGTATTCAGTTCTCTTTACATAGACGTTACGTCTACCTGACGTTTCACGATCACAAACACGGCCTATGTATTTTCTCTTGCTACACGATCGTCGTGTTTATTCATGCGTCATCTTTGCACCGCTTTACGCATCATGTTTCGTATCGACATCATAATTGACGGTGTATCTACTCTGTGGGCACACAGTCCCCGTCATCCCGAAGTGTACCGCTTTCTTTCAGAAGGCGTTTTGCATTATTATAAAAATTGCTCCGATTTTATTGGATCGTATAATTTTTCTCGGTATCACAAGATGTGCGACGTATATATTTATCTTTGCAAGTATAAGTTGAAATGATACGTTACACCGTTATCACAAAACTGTCGCGTATATTTTCTTATGCTGTGTGTATATTTTTTATTTACGTACACTTTCCAAGTTGCTAGATTATCAATGTGAAATTGTTGCTGTGTAAATATTACACACTTATATTTATTTTATGTATACATATAAAAAAATTCATCTTTTTGAGTCTCAATAAATATATTCCTAAGGTGATAGTCGTTGTGAGATGCTGATGTGAGAGATTTGCTGCGACTAATCTTCTACATACGTATCTTTATCATTCAGTTACCACTTCCAGATAGCATATTGTAGCACTTCGAAAATGGCAAGCGCGATTAATCTCAATCGCTACCGCGTGACTCAAATTTCCGCATTGCAAATTCCACCGATGAAATTTTTTTTTTTTTTTTTTTTTTTTTGTTTTGACTTTCAACAGGTATATTTCGTAATCTCCTATATTTATATCCGTCACGCAACCGACAATTCCATTATAGCCGCGATAATTTTTTTGTGCGTACAAGCACAATGAAATCGTTCGGAAATCGTAGAAATCGCCGCCGGAGCATTGTGTAAAATTTCTGATCGTTCTCTTGTCAGATTGCGTGAATGGCGACGGGACAGTGAAATTCACCGGGAAATAAAATGACCGGAGAAACGGCAATGCTATACGCGTGATAACTATAACGTGAGCGCGGACGCAACGATCATTATCGAGATAACTCGAGCCAAGGCGTATCGCGCGCGTACACACACATACATACATACGTATACGCGCGCGCGGAAAGATTTTACGTCTCATTTCGCTCACGGCGAGAAGCTCTCTGGTCGCAGTTATACGCGCGCGCCACATTTTTCCGCGGAGCATCGGACGCGCCGGATTTCCGCAGATTTTAATTCCCGCTTAAATCGTTGGCAAGCAACGTATTCTACGCTTCGCGTTTCTCTTGGCAGAGGCTTTCGTTTAAAATTTAAGAGGCTTCTCAGTAATACCCGCTCTACGCCAGATTTTGCTGCAATCTCCGAAACTATAACAATTTATCATTTAAGCGATGCACAGTTACGCTGCAGCAGCGCGAACGCAGCACGAAGCTATACAAAAGCTATACAAAGTGATTACAAAAAGATTGAAACGTATAAAAAAAAAAAATTAAAAAAAAGAAAAAACCTTAGAATATCCGATTATCGCGCGTAAAATCCTTCTCTCCTGACAAATAAATGCACAAATCGCTCGATACCAACGAGTGTGGATCATCGTCCATATCAATCAGTCCGTATCGATTACAATTGCAACATTGCGCGTCGTCGCAAATTGCGTTCATCATTGGATTAAATGCAAATTCCGGCCGCGATTGGCTCGGTCACGAATTACAAATCGCGTATTACGATTCCCGATGTGTTATTCGAAATGTAATTATATCACGTCGTTGCGCGTCGTTAACACCGCGCTCGGTGATTCCGCATTATATCGCGCCATCGTTTTTTTGACCCCGTGAAAATGTATTCCATGTATTTTCTTCGCGCGCGGCGACAGAAAAGGAAAACACAAAAGAGAAAGAAAGAAAATATCGAATATTGTGTCTCTCGGATTCACGCCTTGACCTCGCGCGGTGCAAAGTATCTCATGAAACTCATTTCGTCGTTAACATCGTGCGGTCGCCACCAACACCACGATGCATGTGCGCTGTATACACGCGGCGAAGTTACCGTCTCGTCTTATAACCCGGCCGGCGCATTATGCTTCGCGCGCTGCATCACGGCTATAATTTATTTCATATTACGGTCCTCGCCCTCGTATCGAACTGCCTGGCCGATCCCGCCGGCCGCTGGCTGCTCCGAGTCGGAAAGGCGCGCTGCGACGTAGTTTTACGACTCGGACGGGGTCGAACGAGTGGTGTCATCGGGGCGCGAACTGCGGTCGACAACGAGCAAGCGCTCGTTGAAATAACGCAATGACTGCTCGCAAAATCGTTGCTTGCGCGTTTAGAAATCCGGATCGCGTCGGGCGTGAATTCTCGTAAAACTGAGTCGTGATCGAGATTTTGAAAACGCGCGGAGGACATCGGCCTGTATGTTTACTGAATTGTTTTAGGATGGCATTGTGCAATTTTTCTCTTATTTATGTCATTGCTGATATTTCCGAGCGATCTAATGTATCTCATTTGTATTGCATTTTTGGTACTTTTTCAATTTTTACAATAATTAGACGTGTAAACGTTATATCTTTTTCTCATCTAAATGATAATTTGATTTTATTTAAATACATCGCTACATATTTCTTTCCTACGTCATCTAATGTCATGCTATTGTTACATATATCCGTTTTTATACAGTTAGAGGTGTGACCACATAATTCAGACAGAATTTCATGTCATCAAACTTTTATAGTCACAAAATGACGCTATTAGAGACGTTTCTCTATATACAATGCGTATTATATGCCGTATATTTTACTTCACATCCGGCTATCCTGACAGAATTCGGGGCGAGATTTGGGCCGAAGAGAGAGAGAGAGAGAGAGAGCCGCGATTCATTTTCTAGCACCTGCGATAATCACTGATGCATGTCGCCCTAAAATCTTTCTGAGCGCCCGGTCTCTCTCACCTTCGCAGTCGTAAAACTGATGAGTTATTAGTACGTTAACGAGCAACGGGCTCCCTCCGTTTATTTCCGATCTACTCGTCGGAGAGAATAACGGGCGGAGATCCGAAAACGATGCGAAATTGAGTTTTGAGAGCCGTGGGGATATCACGAGAGTCGGTATTGTGCGATCATAAGGGGCGAGCTGCGACGTTGACAGTCAATGTGCGATGTTCTCGTAATATAAATGGGACAGTTGACGTGTATAGAATAGACGTGACATCGTACATATGTAATCCCAGCTCTCAAAAGCGAATATTATAAATATCCCAATAACAAAATTTAACATTTTCTGTAACTTCTTGACTATTTATAATTTTTTATAGACTGCTATTTTTTTCTTTCTACGTTATTTAATTTATTTTGACGAAAAGTCGAGAACAATGAAAGAGAGAGAATGAGAGTTTGTGTTATTAAACTGAAGGACATTCGTTATCTATCCTCGAATGCGTGTCTTTGACGCAATCTGCGCGTGTAACGTCACACACAGCTTCGCACACGCGAAAACGATCTTGAATTTTACAGCTTTCCAATCGACTGAGGACACGTAAGGCAGATTACTCATTCGTGCAGAGAGAAATTCACTGATTCTACCGCGTCTAGTCAGGCGGCTTTGACGTCAAACATATACGTGTAGACGTCAGAGCAATCGCGTCGTCGTTGTCGCCGAGCGGGCGGGCGTGTGACGTTGGTGGAATCGCACCTTTTCACAGACGAGAGACTTCCAGAGGCTTGATCCGTATTTACGTACCAATAAGCGTAAAATTGGCCTAACTGCTCCGCGAGACGAGAGCAGAAGGGAGGGCGCGCCGAGGCGTGGGAGAGAAACGGAGAAGAGAGGCGGGCAATCATGCGTAATTGAATTCACCTTTGTGCGAAGGAGAGGGTTGCGGCCGTATGAATATTCAATTTCTCAATTTGCGTCGCGTGAACATACACGTTCAATTTGGCGAGAAGCGTCAAGGAGTTATACGGACGGAGTGTGCCGGGCGCTTCAGGAGATCCGGGACATCTCCGTCGTCGACGACGACGACGACGACCAATTAGGATCGGGTTCTCGTGTACCGAGAGACAAACCGCTTCGTACCTAGTTTGACAGCGTGTTTCCGCACGACAAACACGTTCGATCTGCCTTACGGTCTCTAGATATTTGTCTTCAAACAGCCACAGTCACACCCACCAAGAGAGAACAAAGGAGAGAGAGAGAAAGAGAGAGAGAGAGAGACCCTCTCACGGCGATACGCGTGTAACGAAAACGAACGCTTTATTAGGATTGATTGCGGCGCGTACGGCAAGTGGCAAGATCGTAACGACGAAATTTTATTGCCAGGAAGTCGGTCTCGCGCGCCGCACACGTGTATACCTTTATATAACGCACGTCGTTAGTCGCGTTCGGGGGCGAAGTGTGATTGCTACATATATAGCGCAACGTGTAACGCGTCGCAATAATATTCACTTAAAAAAACACTCTTACACTAAAGACAATTAAAACATATGCGAGAACAAAGTGCACATCGTTGAATTAATTTAAATTCAAAATTGCCATGAAATTTGTACCACATACCTTTAGACAGTCGTGCTTTCTCGCGCATGAAATTCCGGCGATTTCTAGCGGCAATTTCCTTCCTTCGCGAATCCACCGCCATTAATTCCTTACAAACGGACGTGCAGTCATTTAAATAAACTGCTCGTGTAACGATTTTCCAGGCGGGCGAGCGGGGGTGGAAAGCGCGAGCGTTTGTTTTAAAGAGAGATTTCCGTGTTTTCCTACCGGGGCCGGAGATTCACATACGTGTGCACGCACATATGCGCGTACGTGTACACAAACATGCGTGATACTGTGGTACTTTGGAGCGACTCCAGAGCCGAATTTACGCCGGTGTATATAATGGCGTCGTGCGAGCATTACTTACACCCGATGATTACAATCAACAGCCATTCAGAGAAACCACCCTCCAGGGCGTGTACGCTCTCGCTGTTTTACTTTCCGTTCGAGCGATGCGAGCCGCCACGTGACCGCAATCACGACGCTGTTTGTGAGTACTTACGCAACTGTTTAACAAATACACGCGAGGGGCGTGCGCGCGTTATTTCCGCGGGATTTTACGGATTAGTCGCTTGCGCGCGGAACAATCTTCCCGAATAATCGTCGTTGTTCGACGACGTCCCGCATATTAAATTCCGTGTGGTTTAAGCGCAACGGGAGACTAATTTAAGTTTTTCTTTTTTTTTCTTTTTCACCGAAGTAGCGACGGTATCTGGATGATAAAAATAAAGAAGCAATGCTTTTATAAACATCGCAACTTATTGCATATTCAGAAGCTACGCGGTTTCCTCTCGATTGCATATCGATAAATTTCATACTTTTATTAGTATTGACTGAAACTTGGCGTATATTTTACGCTCATACAAAGCGCCATAAAGACGGTAATAAACGTCACAAGGTTATTTTAATCTCGCATCGAAAAAATACGCAAAAACTCTGTTAGATGCGGAATAAGAAAAAAAAATTATGCAAAAAAAAAAAAAAAAAAAAAAAAAAATGTATCGCGGAGATAATAGATTCTGATGAATATTCAACACGCGCATATATATAGTTACATATGTGCAGGATCAACGTGAAAGATCTTTTAATCTAGAGATGGCAATACGCACATGTGAGTTTTTTATAATAATAAAAAATCGTTTTGTAATAATAATCATTTCTGTCCCGCATATACGTATTTATTTTATTCTTTATTGTCGTTTATTTATCTTTAACTCGTCTTCAGTGACAGGCGTGTAAAATAAGTCACGATTATTTTTACCACGATATTATTGCGTTACGTAATATTGCGGCGAATAGATGTTTTTTTTTTCAAATATTCAAGCATACTTTTAAAAATACCTCATACTCGTATCAAGCATTATTCCACCGTGGCCGCAGTGTTTCCCTTCTTCGACGCTTCACGTTGTGATCGCAGGTTGTAAAACAGTATACCTAGAACGAGAGCCGAGTAACGGATCGCTGTCCAGAGGCATTAAGTTTAAGTGTCCGAGTGGCGCCGTGCGCCGCTCTTATAGACTTTGCCTTTCGTCAGAGATAACCACGCGTTGAATCCTCGCATCACACATATAAGTATTCATAATCTCCTACTGGTGATCTTAGAGCTAATGTAGGGAGCGAAATCTTGTCGTACGAGGAAATCGACGGTCGCTGCGCCGGATTAACGACAGTACAACTTGGTGTCAAGAAAGTGGCGAAAGGTTAGCTGTTGATAGATGAACGTGATCGGAGATTTCTCAATTTATTTATGACCACATAAATAATAACGGGCGCGCATACGGTCATAAATAACGAAGCTATAACCCGTCGAGAATTCCCTATTCGAAGATACTTTACGTCGATCTCATAAATTACAAAATTAAATTTCATATTATGCTTTGAGAAATATTTGCTAATTTTTTTTTTTTACAGAAAACTCATTTTTTTTGTAATTTTGTTTGTAACGCATAGAAATAACGTTGATTAAATATTTGCGTAACTTTTATCTCTCCTTGTTCCGAAAATATTTTGCCCGGTGTTTTGTGTCGTTTCACGTAAATCAGGCCGTACTCGTTGCGTAAAAAAAAAAAAAAAAACGACGAGCTTTGCATACGCACGCGCGCCATTAGACGCGGCGCATTACGTTTTGTTCTGCGTTTAATTTTGGCAGTTTTCGCCGCGCTCGGCTAACAAGCATCGCAGGCGCCGCAGCGACGGTGCGTAATTAACAGCACTAATTTTAATTGCTATGCAACAAAGAGCGGATGAGCGTGGATTCCCACGGGACTCCAATGAGCGTCCCGTTGATGAACGATAATTTCGGCAGATTCCCTTTCGTCTTCTCTCTCTCTCTCTCTCTCTCTCTCTCTCTCTCTCTCTCTCGCTCTTTCTCTTTTTTTTGTTCCTTTCCACTCAGTTTTGCCACTCAACGATTATTCGATTTGATCCCTCATGGCACGAAAAAAACCATTCCTCCCTTTCGAAAGACGCGATTTAATTCGCGTACTGTGCACGAATAGGAAAGGCGGGAATTCATTCGTGGAACAAAGTTGCAATTCGACTGTTGCAGTTTTTCGCATGAGGAAACACGTCGCGCACGATGCGTAACATTGTCTCGATGCGCCACCGAGCTACCGCATTTGTGTCTAATTGGTGGATAAAGGCTTGAACTTGGTTGCTTCGTGTTCACGCAAATAGCAACATAAACAGAAACGTGAGTTTCCTAGCGTGGGAAATTGTTGCGATTGTTTATCGCTCGGAGCGCCGATGTAATAATAAGCTTCGCAAAATGAATATTTTCAAACATAAACTCGATCGCTGAGATATCGGCGATAAAATTTGGAAAACACAACGGCTTGTACGGAAACGGTATACGTACGGTCTGAATAATTGCATTGAGCATTGATCGGTGGCCAGACAGGTGAGCCGGCGATGAAAATCCCATCAGAACGGTAGTCATGAATAAAAAATTCGTCGCTGAGATATCGGCCTATCACAGGGCATCTGGTTGACCAGACACCCCGCATTAAGGCTGCGATATCCTGAAACACTCTGCGAGATTGTTATGCCACCCCCGATCCACCCCTCGCGCCGCTTCAACGCCCACAAATTCGATGGCCCGGGTAAACTACCCCTTATTGCCACGCTGATCGACTCCGACGAGAAGGGTAATCGAGCCCGGGTTTTTGTCCGTCATTTTTTCTTCTGTCAAAACGATAGTAGTAAACGCGATCGATTGTGTGACATACGTTTATTTTTTATTGTTTTGTATGCAATTTATGTCCGAGTATACATTATACAGGTGCTTTTGAATAGTATATAAAAAACCTGGCTCGCGTACAAAGACGTCACGCAAGACTTTTGGGATATGTGACGTCAAGCTCAGAAAATTCCGCATTTGATTACCCTCTTCTTTTTAAACACATTAAGAGTATAAGTTTAACGATACAAATGACGTGCCGGACGAACGTAATCGTATTAAGTCGTGACGTAAAATTTCCTTCTACCACTCCTGCCTTCGGATCTGAGAGAACTCTATCTCCGTTTTTATCCGCTGGATTTTAATCCCGTAATGTCAAAGCCGTGCGCCTTAGATATTGGGAATCATTAGTCAAACTGTCATATCGATATTAATAGTCCGCAAGTATCGAAGTATGCACTCCATGGAAATGCATTTCATTTATTTCCCGCCTGCCGGAGTGACATTGTTGAATGACTTCGGTCTCTTTTCCCGATTTTTCCTACGACGTCTCGGCTATCCGTTTTACGCCACGCTTTTGTGTATGGGTAGCTCCAAGACGATGAATTTGCACCTTTTCGCGACGACGAAATTACTTTACACGCCATTTGCTGCGCAAAAGCGCAACATTATGGAGATCGAATCATAATGTTATAGTACTCGCGGCTAACAGTGCAAATATCGCGTTTGCAATATACGATGAAATATGTAGTGAATAGATTATTGGGTAATTGAAAAGAATGAAATAAAAATTGAAAGATAAACTTAACATTATTTTTTATCGCATATTTAGCTCTTCCAAGTATAAATTTACGTTTTATTTAAGTAAACAAAAAAAAATAACAATTTTCACACAAATTATTTCACAATAGAAGCAATTGTGAGTATTTGTATCTCTGCCGCTCGCGATTGATCGTAATTGTTTATTTATTACCATTTCAGATATTACATTTGAGAGACGTAAGAGACCGTGAACACGATTCATTACTAGAAAATGCACTGGGTAAGAGAGCTCATGTGACTCATAACTCGCGCCGGTTGACATGCGCCGAGTAATCTAAGGAACATATATTACTATTGCCACAAAAAAAAGAAAAGTTTTCTCGGCCGTTATTCCATCATCGTGACTGCGGACACTTTCTAATACCGCTTGATAAGATCTTATCTCGTTATTTCATCCACAGAGAAATGTGTGTGCTATACGTGATCCGGTCGTATATACGAAAAGTATACGCCGCTGTGAGATAAGGTAGTCGCACGCAGCCGTAACTTTGAAGCTCGAACTTGCGCTACCGGAATTCACCACATTGAAAACACTCCGATAAAATTAAACACGGGTTCGTAAGCGCGTCCTTGAAATTGATTACATTCCAAAGCGCGTTGAGTTCGTGCAAATATAAATGTGAGATTAAATCGAAGCAGTAAACTGCTGTGTATGAGATGCAACGCGGGTAATTAAAATAATTTCACTTGAAACATGAGACACAAAGAAAACGAATTCTCGTAAGATAAAAAAATGCCGAGGAAAATCAACTTCGCTATGCGGTCGAATCTGCGACGCATTGTCGTTTATGCTGATAATAATTGCAAAGCGTGTAAGCATTGGGCCGACTTCCGCGGCATCCGCTAGAAATACCGGCTGTTATACACGGAATAATCAGCAACGTCGTGCAAGGTGTATGGGGGATCTAACAAGGTTAGCTAGTCTGGCTAGGGGCCTTACGCATGCACAAGGCACCTTTGCTGATCACGCCGTTCGATTTCTTTGGAGAGGCCCAACGGTCGGATGACTCATCGGGGTCCCGGGCATAACGATGCCTCGTGATGACGATGGCAGTGATGGTGGTGGCGGCTAAAACGACTGGAAGCCCCCACGCGCGAGAAGCTACCCTTTTACAAGAGTAACATACCGCAACGTGCCCCACGTGCAAGAGCGTGTTCTTACTGTTAGTCATCAAGTCATCCGGGTCCGCGATCTTTCCTTTTGTTTTCTTTTTCTACGCTCCCCCATACGTATATATGTACGTACCATCACCTGATCGTGCACACGTGTAAAATAAGCGACTAAAAGCACTTACCTATGTCTAGGTCAATGCACGCCGTGAATTTGCTACCGATCGCGTGAGTCATCATGTGCGCGCGAAACCGGTGCGAACGATGACCGACGTTGCGGAGGAAAACGACGACGCTTTCCCTTCTTTCCCCTCTTTCCTCTCACGATGTTGAAACAAACGTGCAGCGTGTGTGGGCATCTAGGAATAAGTAGTGCGTTTTTCGAGAGCGTCGCGTTTGTTTTCGTGAAACGCGAAGTATTTTTGGGTCGACGAACTTCGACATTTGTCGCGGCCAGCGACGTCGTTCGGTGCATGCGAATATATTAAGCGGCCAGGCGGCAGCGACGGCGACGGGGACTAATTTTTATGGACCTGAGGATTCGAAAGAAACATCGCCCAACCGGATGAGCAACATTTCGCAATTCGTGCGAGAACAGCTTCGCAAAACGTTGATGATGAAACTAGGCATGTTATAACGTGCAGACTTGAAGAATCAAACATTTTATTTCTTGACAGAAAAACGCATTGCTCATTTATTTTCTAAAAGTTTTTATAAACTTATATTTAAACGATTATTGATACACTGAGAAAAAAATACTATTAACTCAACTAATTGCGTTTAGTTGAGTTTCAGTTTGTTATCTTATATACTTGTTTTTTTAAATTCAAGCATATGGTAATAAGAATAACAAATCCATATAAGTTGAATTAACAATATTGGTAGAAAACATATTTAATTCACTAAACCATGAATTGTTCTGTCGAACATAAGTTAGAGTAATTTCAAATAAAAGATACTATTAAAAAAGATAAAATAAACAATTCTCATTTACTTTAATTAAATATATTCTGAATTTCTTTGTACT
>QVOB01027477.1:0-27246 GCA_014839585.1 Pseudomyrmex concolor | reverse complement strand
AGAGAGAGAGACAGAGATAGGGATAGTTACCTGTGTCTGTAGCCGTGTTAGACCACGGATCCATAGAATTTGTCCTGCGCGCGGCTTTTTATCCGAGTCGGGGTCGAATTTCTCGTCTCCTAGATTGATCGCGCCGATTTCATCCGGCTGGCCGCGGCCCCATCTGTTTTTGAAAAAAACATGAAACCATTTCTTCATTTTCACTCGGACTCTTCCTGTTGTAAAAACTGTACGGAAAAAGAATTGATGCGGTATACGCTGTTTCTTTTCGCCTGTTAATACTTTCGCTCTGTCTTTTTCGGGGGAAGGGTGTTTTTTTCGTGTAGCCGGCGAAAGTGTTTTCACAGCCAGCTCTCTCTCCTCGACGTGCTGCACGCCCCGACCATCGTATATTTTTTTCCGTGTTTTTTCCCTCGCTCCTTAGCGGAATTCCTAATTTACTACGACGTGCTAACGCTACGCGTGATTCTATGGTGAGTAATAAGCTAATCGAAATGGGATTAAGAAGGCTAGGCGGTGTGACGGGTGTTGTGTGCGTGTGAGAATATTACGTGGAGATACGCCGAGAATAACGTCGTGATATAAGAAACGGAACATGTTCGATAATAGGCCCGTTTGTTAGACAGAAAACAAATGGGATTGTAGACGAGAGTTTTTTAGACAAATAAGAATTTTTACATGACAAAGATAAAATAAATTCACTTGTCTTTCGACAAGTCTTGAATAAACTTTGTTTGAAAGTGACATCGTTATTATCAAGATAATTGATTTCAAATAATACGAAAAATACACTTCAGTGAGTTTCTGTTAATAAAAGAAAAATTATTCAATTTTTTATACCTATTAAACGGGCTTATTGTTACTGCATATTCCGTGTATATACTTGTGTACATAGCTAACAAATTACGTGATAGTGCAATATTATGAGCAGAAATGTGTGTTTTGCCATGATAGAAAGGATGTTGGTGTTATAAAAACATGAGACATTAGACGAAGCTCGTCTCCGGTTGCTTCCTGTTTTCTATGTACGAGCGAAGAAAAATGAGAGAAACGAAGAAATAAGAGAAAAAAACGAATGAGGAAAAGAGATGATTAAAATTATGCGCGCGAGAGGTGACAAAGAACTCTGCTTATAAGATGCGAATGTTTTCGCACTCGACGAGTGTGATGCATTTTTATCCGATTCGCAGTTTTTCCTTCATATAGCTCGCGCGACAAGAGAATAGAGTGTTAATAGAGAATTCGCATGAAATAAAGAAAGCATCTTTCTCAGGAAAAAAAAAGACCTCGTAATCTTTATCTCAGAAATGTGTTGTGTCTTGTATTTCCGTTTCGTTGGCTTGTTTTTTTTTGTTTTTTTTTCGCACGCGATGTGTATATATGTGCTTCATCAGTTTTCTTTCATTTATTTTTTTCTCTCGTGTCGTATCGTCAATTTTGCGTCAGATCGTTGCCTTGATACATAAAAGCAAAATGTAATTTTACCCTTACCTGTCAAGCAACATACAAGCGCAAACTATCGTCGCATGATTATGCGTCGCCTGATACTGCCGCTATTTATAAGGTTGTATGCACAAGCTCGCAAGTTCGTGGAGAGAAATAGCGCTCTCCACGGTTAAACGAGATAGCAATATGTCAAGTCGATCTCGCATGAGTTCACGCATTCAAGAATTCAAATATCCTGATCGTTTTCAACACTTCGCAAAATTGAAAAAATTTTAAGTAAACGATTAAAATGTCGAAGATATCATAGCGTAAAAAAAAAAAAAAAAAAAAAAAAAATATCTACTCTTATTTGCAATTATTGTATTTTTTTACTTATTTACCATCGATAGCCACGTGTTTGTCATCGATTTTTACCGTTCTCTCTAGCGATACAGAACACAATTACACACATATTTACTCGTGTGAATGTGCGTGCGTGTATATACACAAGGAAATATCAAGGAATTATTTGCTCACCTACGAAACGGCATACACACATACTACCAACACGTGAATAACTGCAAGGAGAGGGAAAGGGAACAAAGTGTTCTGGTGTTACAAGGTTACTGTATTACAAGCGATATATGTACTATATACTCGGTGGTAAAAAGCTCGGCGAGAACACTTCTGTAACCTTTGGCTGGTTGACCCTTCCGCTCGTGTAGCATTTTAGTGGTGCGCTCGGCTCGCGTATAAAGAAAAAAAGAGAAAAAGAGAGTTGCAAAAAGTGTGTATATTCTCGACTTGATGCGAGATTAACTAGGCTTGTGCACCTCTTTCTTTCTTGTTACACGAGACGAGTTTCCCGCGTGCGGCTGCATTCGAGCCTGCAATCGTGCTTCTCTTGCGTATTAAGAGCTGTTAGTCTCAAGAGAGAGAATGAACAGAGAAAGAAAGAGAGGAAGAGAAAAAGAAAGAGAAAGAGAGAGAGAGAAAGAGAGAGAAAAAAGGAAGTGCATGGCTGTTAATGTTGAAAGTATAAAATCAGTAGGTTTTTAAACTTCAGTGCTGCAGCCAAATAAATAAAATGCCCTTTTGCAAGTTTTTATTCTCGATAACAAAACTGCTCACAGCGTCAGAAACTGGCCCCACCGAGCTTGCAATTTATTTCGATGATAACATAGAATAACTTGTAGACGAGTAAGAAAAATAGGATGTATGAGCGACAACGTATGAATGCAGTTATGTATGGATGGATGTGTGTGTGTGTGTTTTTGCAACGAATAGGAAAAATATGGAGAGGATGTTAAATGTAAACGAGATAAGAACAGATAATAATAAAGAGAGAAAAAAAAGAGATAAATACAGAGAGAAAGACGAGGACAACGAGAAAAAGAGAAAAGATAATGTTAGAAAATCGCGTAAAGTAGTTAAGAGTAATGTTAATAAGCGTTGTTAATCGCTCGGTAGTTTCAAATCGCTTGTCACGCCGATTGAAATGAATTAACGGTTAATCAATGGATTATCAGTAAAGCTCTCGCTTACGCGCGTCGTTTTCTAATTCGTCTCGTTGAGCATCAGAAGATTGTTCATTAAACGTCGAGAATGTTTTAATCGGTGCGAACCGTTCGCGCGACAACGCAACCCCGTCCAGTGCGTCGCCGATCGCTCGGCACTGCGCACACAACAAGTACGCAGATTTCGAAGATGGCTGTAATCATGCAACGATTAAGGCCAAGTTACGTATAGGGTTTGAGGAGCGAGGGAAACACCCGGGATGGGAATTCACTTGAGCGTGCGCGATCATTATCATTTGATCGAACTCTCGCCTTCTGAAAATTTTCCGTTTAAGTAAAATGAAATTTCTCCCAGATGATAGAGCAATTGCTTGCGATCACTTTACGAACTCGTCCGTCAAAAATTCCAATCAAGGATTAAAGCGAAACAATCACGCGAGCTTGCAAGTGGGAGACATTTTTTTTTTTTAGAGATAGGGGCGGGGAGCTGACATAAATATTACAAACCCTGTGGTGCACACATACACAACCACTCGCCTAAATATGTGCCATACATATATATATATATACACATACATAAAATGCACACCACAGAGTATATTTATATACTGATCAGCACGCGAGAGAGTTTAAAGGTTCGACATGCAAAGGCATCTACTGCTAATGAGACGAAACTAAGGCGCTAACTCATGTGATGATAAACTATAGTGATTTCGTTAGAATATAAAATCTTAGCTACGCTAAGCATTTTATGATTTGAGCACAATGTTGACTCGACATGATATTTTTAGAGCAATTAAAAACAATATTAGTTTATACGAGTAAAAACTGTTCACTTTTTACTGTACAAGAAAATAAGAATTTCAATAATCAATCGCGTATCAATCTGTTTTTGAAATCAAATGTACGTATACACGAGAGTTTAATATTTTCACGACTAAAACAAAATAAACATAATGTGATTGACAAAATATTGTCTTTACATTGTATAAGTTTTTTAAAAAAACGAAAATGATTTCGAAAAAAAAAACAAAACCAAAACATGCACAGTGCGAGAGCAAACATTTCAATTTTTTTTTTTTTTTTTTTGCAATATACTCGATTTTTTGTGCTCAAAAATCAAACAAAAACTTGTATGTGTCTGTATGTAATTTTAACTTACGAAAGAATTTTGGGAATTCGGCGTGTAGGAATAGTCGTAATTACTTGGCCCCATATTAGCGTACCGATTCCGAAGAACAGGCACCACAACCACTGGTCGAGCGATAGCGCTTTGGTGCTGAATGCCATTTTACCGTATTGTATGATGATCACCTGAAGAACAAAATACCAATTCTACTTATAAAAGAAACTTATTTGTTAGAAAAATGTAATTGTGAACTATTATTTTATATTCAATATTGTTCTTTTAAACAAAACAGCAGTTGAAGTAAACATACTTGCGAGAAAAACGTGCCGATCCAAATCAAATAGAAGATGGGGTTGGAAAACATCCCTTGGAAGACATTGCGTTCACCGTGAATTTTTCTGGAATTAATTTCGTTGAAGAGAGTCATCATGACAAAAACGTTGAAGATGAAGGTATAATGTTGCGTGGGTCCGCCGCCCGCCGCTGCCACTCCGCGGCCCGATTCAATGTTGAGCATCTGGTCACCTGCAGCAGCAGCCGATATCGTCGAGAAATTAGGAATATTCTCTCGATTCGACGAAATAGATTGGATAATCGTAAGAGGAAAGATACTCACCCGCGAAAAGAAGCGTAAAAATTACAGTCAACTGATAAATGGCCTGCCCAATAATATTTTTCATCATTGTCCTGGAAATGAGTGGTTTTGTGCGACCGTATGGTCTACGTAGAAGTAACGCGATCGTAGGCATTTCGGTGGACAAGGCGAGAGACGCTAACGTGTCCATGATTAGGTTTACCCACAACATCTGTACCGCCTTGATCGGCGAGTCTTTTACGGCACAAGCACCGGTGAAAGCGGAAATCACCGCAACAACGTTGACGGTAAGCTGAAACTGAAGAAACTTGGCGATGCTGTCGTAAACGTTTCTTCCCCACAGAACCGCCTTCACGATCGATTTGAAGTTATCGTCCGTGAGTATGATATCGGACGCCTCTTTAGCGACGTCTGTACCGGCGATGCCCATAGCGAAGCCTACATCGGCCTTCTTCAGAGCCGGACCATCGTTCGTACCGTCGCCTGTTACTGCGACGACTTCACGACTACCGTCCAACTTGCTCTCGATGATACCCTTCACTAGAATGTACTTGTCGGTGGGCGATGATCTGGCTAGTACTCGTAGTTTTGGCCACACCTTGTCTATCAGATGTTGTTGCACCTCGCCACTGCTGTCTCGAATCCTACGATTGAACTCTTTGCCTTCAAGAACAAGAAAATCGTCGCTCGGTTTCAAGATACCGCACTTGAGCGCGATCGAACGTGCGGTGTTTATGTTGTCACCCGTCACCATGCGCACGGTGATGCCGGCTCTCTGACATTGCTTGATCGCTTCTGGCACTTCGGGACGCACTGGATCTTCGATACCGACGATAAACAGGCAAGTAAGATTGTTCACGAGATTATCCTCGTCGTCCCAGTTAGGTTCGTTTTCGATGTGAACTTGATTGATCTCGGCTTTGCCGGGAACGAAATCACGGTAAGCCACACAGATGGTACGCAGTCCATCGCATGCCATGGGTTCGACCACGGTCTTTACCAAATTCTCTTGCATCTCTCTGGTAAATGTCTCTAGATGCCCTTCGCGACCATATATAAAGGCACATCTGCAACAATATCGAACAAGTTTTTCAATTTCTTTTTTGATCAAGTTGAAAAAATAAACTTTTATTCTTTATACAAACTAGTGATTAAAAGTGATTACAAATTTTTCATAATGAAACAAAGCTAGACGTACTTCTTTATAATGATCTCGGAAGCGCCCTTGGTGAAGAGCCTGTATCCGCCGCCTTTTCTGGGAATGACGGTTGACATGCTCTTCCTTACACTATTAAACGTATATACCCGCGTAAAGGTTTCTTCAGGGTAGTCGTCCCGTACGGTTTGATATTTCTTGCCCAAGGCTAACACAAATCCAAGTAAGGCACATTCAGTTTTGTTGCCGACCTGCATCGGCAATTCGGTGGGGTCTTGAGACTCCATGATTCGCGAAGTATACGCCGAATTGATCGAGATGCCCTGTATGATCAGTTCGCCCAGTTGGCTCGGTATGTCCGAGTAATTCGGCGTAGTTTTCCATAGCTTTTCGCATATGTACGATTGCACCGCGGTCATGCGATTGGTAGTCAGGGTACCGGTTTTGTCCGAGCAAATGCAAGTGGCATTACCCATCGTCTCGCAGGCATCCAAATGACGTACCAGATTATTGTCCTTCATCATTTTCTGTACAGAAAACAAATTAACGAACACGTCAGAAAAGAAATAAATAAGTCTATTCTAACAACGTGATGATGAAATGTATAAGAGACAAATCCTCTTTACCTTGACGGAATAAGCGAGCGACAAGGTGACAGCTAGAGGAAGACCCTCGGGTACAGCGACTACGAGTACAGTGACACCGATGATCAAGTGCCGCACTAATTCGTTAGCGTATTCATTTTGCCACGACTTGCCCTCGATGACGAAGGTTTGCAAGCAAAACTGTACGATGAGAACGCAGACGGTGAGCATCGCGACGGTCGAGCCGACATAACCGATCTGTATAGCGAGTTTAGTCAGCTTAGCTTGTAGAACACTCTTCTCCTTCTTGCCTTCCGCAGCGCTCGCGGGCACAGCCGCTTGATGATTCTCGGCACCTTTACTAGCGTGACTGTTTCCGGTGATCTCTTCGTCTCCTTTATTTACAACGTCGTATTAGACTGAGCTACGTCATAATCAAGATTCAATCGAGACTCAATCGAGGCACCAAGCGACCAATTCCGCGATTCATTCATTTTAATAATTCGATTTATTTACTTTGACCGAACATTATTTACAACGTCGATTGAGTCTCGATCATTCGAACGAGTAAGAACAAGTAACAGAATCGTTAGAAGCATTCTATATATAAAATGCGGAATGCTACTCGAGGATAGCCAAAACTTCAATAAAAAGTGATCAAACATTAGGTAGAAGACACAAACAGTTTACACGTTAGAAACATAGATTTAAAAAAACCATAGGTTTGTCATTACTAAAATGCAAAAAACAAGAAAGCTATGCAAGAACGAGGAAAAGCCGCTAATGATTTAAATGCACGTAAAACCACTGCTGATAAAACACGCAAAGATTAATGGAAAACATAGAAGCGTGGATAATCTTGTATCTTCTTTTGAATACTCGAGCTTGAATATAGCGCTTAAGTAAAAGCGTGAACAATTTGCATCCATCTCCGCCATATTTCGCTTGAAAGTTGACAAATTAAAGTTAGTTTTCGAATTAAAGTTATTGAAGATACGCTTGAAGATACGCTATATCAAGATCCGAGTTTTACATACTTGTACAACAGAAAAAGGGAAGAAAAACTAACTTTATAACCCAAAATCAAGTACGATAACAATATTTCCTCAAATGTATATTAGGCATTAGTAGTAAAAAGTTCGTAAATATAAATAATCAAAATGATAACAGAGAAAAAATACAAACAATATGAAGAAATAAGGAAAATGAAAAGATAAAGATAAAAGAATTGAATGCTGTTTTCGAATTGATTGAAAAACGGTCAATCAACTCCTTGACTGTAATATGTGTGTACGTATATACATATATCTATAAATAAGATATAAATAAGAGATATAAATAAGATATAAATATATATGTATAAATATATGATATTTAGAATTATTCACCTGGTAATGATTTCTTCTTCCGCTGCTTTTTAGCCTCTAGATAAAAAAAATACATGCAAAACGAAATTGATTAGCAATCTATCTAAAAATATATAGCAATCTATCTGAAAATATACAAATCGCGCGCCAGTAAAAGAATTTACATTTTCTAACTTTTGTTTTTTTTCGCTTGTCTCGTTAATTTTCCGCAAACGTGTACTTAAAACTAACAAATGAGGTAGATACATCCCAGAAGGTCAAACATAAAGAACTATAAATTGCTATTGCTTCTATGATAAACGGACAAATTCTCACTAGTGTATATAATTGTATAAAAAGTGTGTACGAAAGTGCATTCCCTTGTGGATAACATGTCAGAAGAAATACGTTTTTACCTTCCAGGTTGTGCAATAACGAAAGACATACAGAGGAGCATGGATCGTCAAACAGAACAATTATACGATACTTATATTCGTTTTTTCTAGAAACATGTCTTAAAAGTAACATCGAATTTTTAAAAATTAAACATTTTTTAAAAATTAAACATCAAAAAAAAAAAAATTAATTATAATATTAACATTGTGAGATTTTTTAGATAAAACGATTTTGACTTTCTTTCTGTCGTGAATGATAAATATTGTACCTAAACTTGAAGAATATGCGACTTTTAAGACTTTCTATACAAATAATTTTGGGGCATATTATATGTATATAAATATATAACAATAACAAGTTGATCAATTTCGGACTCATCGAATGTAAAATTTTGTATACACATATCAGACAAAGATAAAAAACATTATACAGCATAAACATTTATAGCTATGTAAAAAAGGACGGACCACAAATGATTTACAAGAATAAGTGATGTAATCAAATAATATCTCGAAAAAAAAAAAACGGAGATTGACAAAAGGATTTTTTATCCTTAATAATGGACCTACAAACAATATGTAATTCGGCAAAATTAATGCAACCACCATTCCTTAATGGGAATATATTTTGGATAAAAATATTACGATCTATATAATTTGAAAATATGTATAATATAACGTATCTACATTAAATTCTATCACAGAAAATAATATTTATTTAATAAAGAGTTGCTTATCTATAATCATAAATTGTACCGCATTTCTCTCGCGTTATACGAAAACTTTAAGCTACTTTAAGCTACTTGCGAGAAGAACGGGCGAATGTCCACAGTGAAAAGGATAACGATGGTGCAATCTTCGACTATCCTGATCTACTATGTTCAATGTAAAGAGGTGAGAATAAGCATTTAAAAAGTTTTTTATTTATGAAGGAATTGTAAACTCACACTGCTGTACTGTAGCAGTTTCGTGTATATAAAATTACACATTTAAAAAAAAAAGTACAAATATTTATACACCTTTTGAAAACAAAAACTCTGTTAAAGTATACGTAAAAGTTGTTTTTGAAAACGTTAAAACAAATCAACCAATTAGTTAATGAGTTAATACAAAATACAAAATCAAATAGGTGTTGCAAATGCAATATCAATGGTAAGGGGGACGAAAGAAAACTGGCTTTTGTGAAATTCATAATAAAAACTGATCACACCAATTCACGTCAAAACCATGCGTCCACTGCGATTCGTCTACACTCATTTTGAAACATCTCGTAAAATATCATGCGAGGATATGATAGTGTACTAACAACTTCATTGGAGGCAAGTTCGTACAAGTTTCTACTTGCTACTCGAACTATAAGCACACCGTAACGAATTCATGTATCGGCTTTTCGATAGAGAACTTTCAAGAAGTTCGCTAAATAATTCACTAAACGATTCAGAAGTTGCTAGTAAAGACAGGTATACTAAATCTTTAGAGCAGACAGATTTGTAAAAAATAATGTGAGAGATATATGTACACATATAGATTAAAAAAAAAAAAGGAAAAAAAAACTTAAAATCAAACGTCGCAAAAAACAATTCTAACATTTATTTGTATATTTCTATATTATTTCTAAAGATTGAATTCTCCAAGAATTGTTACTCCAAGAATTTAGTAACCTTTATATAAAAGAATGTGGTCATCCAGAGTAATCGATCAAACGAAATCGGCAGTCACGATTACACGTACCTTTCTTCATCTTCTTGATTTCTTGTTCTTGTTGATCAACAGCAGCGCCGAGTAAAGTAAAGATAATACCCGCCTGAGAGTTAACACCTACTGCAGTAACTAACATTTTTCCGGAACCTTCCATCACATGTGTACCTTTTCAAAAATACGGCATGTTTTTCAAAATAGTCTCTCGTGCCGTAAAAATTCTTCGAAAGTTCCGAAACTTTTACTTGCGCAAGAAATAATCCAGAGTACATAAAGTATTACGAATTTTATTACTTTTAGACTCTCACCTGAAAGTATCATAGGATCGAACGATTCTCCTTTCTTTACGTGATCTGACTCTCCGGTCAAACTAGATTCATCCACTTTGAGATCATTGCTTTGTATAAGAATACCGTCTGCAGGCAACAGGTCTCCATATTTTATCTATATTGTCAAACAGCTAATTTAATGTATAAAGTTTGCTTTTTTTTCCTACATAGTATGTTCAGCGACTCGCAAAAGATTAATATGATTTTCATTATTAAAAAGAAAAACGCGTTTAATTATATATATGTATATATACCTGGCAAATGTCACCGACGACAATTTCCGATACAATGATTTGTTTCACTTCTCCTTGCCGTATAACCGAGAATTTGTGTTCTCCCTCTATCCGACTTTGAAGACCTCTAAACTGTCTTTCCTTGGAATAGTCATTAAACGCCGTCACTAAGACTACCACAATTACAGAAATCAATATAGCAAGTCCTTCAATCCAATCATATTTTGACTCGTCCTCCTCCTCTACTACGTCTTCTGAAAAGGAACAACTTTTTTGAGATTTCTTTAAAAAACGCACACACACACAAAATTAATATCAATAATTTCTTTCTTTTCCTACTACCTACGTTAGAAGACCGATCATAAATACTTACGTTCAACCAAAGAAGAATTATTGAATGTATGGCTACTTTTATGCGTACTGGCATGATAAAAGCTAAGACACAATGAAATGAATGCTGCTACTTCTAAGATGAGTAATGTCATATCTTGTAACGCTTCCCATACTAAACGCAAAAATGTTTTTGAAGGTTTTGGAGGTATCATATTGGAACCAAATGTATCTCTCCTGTGTTGTATGTCTGCTGTTGACCCACTGAGACCTGCAAGAATAATAAGAATCATAATTATGTGCTTCACTTGATATTCAAACGATAAATTTTACATTGCTCAGCAGATACGATAATCTTACCTTCATTAGGTGATGTATACAACTTTTTACAAATCTCCTGCACACCACCGTAGGTGTTGACTTTGTTGACACCTTCGCGTCCCCGGAGCTCCATAAGCTCGCGGAGTTGCTTAAGCGTGATACCATATTGGGCCGGCCGGCCGTCTATCGTCGCCATGATATCTCAATTGCCTCCGTTGGCCGAAGCCACTGGCTGTTAAACTTCGGCGAGGCTACCACAGTGTAACACTAAAACACTTCTTGTTGTAACACTAAAACGTTTCTTTTTAATATATGTTTAAAGAAAAGCTACTTTAAACTGGTTTTGAGAAAAATCGGTCATTGCTTGCACTTGAATAAAAAAAAAACATAAATATTCAAAACAACAACTTTGATTGAAAAAACATAATTTGCCTTATTTTGATTATATGATTAGGTATCACTTATAACATGTATATGCGTGGATTCTTCATTTTAAAAATAATGGTTGAGTTAGATTAGAATTAGAGGTGAAGTTGGGTTGTGACTTCGGATCAGGTTGGGTTCACTATAAAACCTAACCTTAACTCAACGTGTCAAAAACTCACACAGTCAAAGTTGAAGTTGCACAATAAACACACCATAAACCATCCCCTCCCCCCATTGTACTGTAACTTAAATAAAACAAGTCACATTTAGACTTGACAATTCATTGAAAAAAACTACATCAAATAATATTAATTTTTCATAGATGGACTTATCATTCTCTCGCATTTATAATTCCTGTCAAAATCATCATTTTAGAGCATCTCCACTTCTCCATAAACACGTTAAAGTAACGCGCACATGTCGCACATATCGCGTGATCTGCTAGCAAAGGAAAATTACCGACTACGGATCGTATCAGCACACAGGTCGCGAAGGGTTTTGAAGTGGACAGATCCATAGCAAGGTACGTGGAGGAACATCTCGCTCTATACGTCAACCATGTGTACGTGTATGCGTGCAGGAAAGAAGCTCCTCCGATCGGCGGGGCTCCGGAATCGAAACGTGGAACGCAATCGATACGCGGGGTCGCGCGTATCACGAAACGAAACGAATAACCGACAATAACGACGTCGATGTCAATGACGACAACGACGATGATGATGGCACGCGGTTTACTCGCGGCGGACGCTCTCGTCGCTTATGCAACACGATTATTGATTCCGGGAGGAGTGTGCGGCGACGTCGAAAGGAGCAACATCGCGCTGCTGGTCCCTACCACACACATCACGCCGACCTACCGCGGCGCTTCGCGTTAAATGTCAAACTCCTTTAACCCGGCGAACTTCGAGCGGACGCCGTCCGGTTACCACGGAAAACCATGGCGATCGGCGAGGATGAGGTGACGTATCCGCGCGATCGGTTCACTCCGAGGGTAAAGATTCGAGTGATAATCCCATGTTTTTCTGTCAAAGAGCGCGAATCAGAGCGTTCACTTCGAGATTGAGGTTATGCATGCCGCAGACGGACGGGCAGCTTCACTCCTCTTTCTCCTTCTTCATCTCTTTCGCCGTTCGATTGACGACGGCATGAAAATTCGCGTGGAAAAAGAGTGACAGTCGCGAATTACACGACGAAAAGAAATAACGTCAATAGAGTAGCGGATTTGTCATTCGCATGCTCGTGCTCGCTCGATAAGAATACAAACACGGTGATTTAAAAATAACGGCGCGCGTCAAACAGATAGAGAGATATAAAAGAAACATACGCAGAGAAAGAGAGGAAAAAAGAGAGAAAGAGAAGAAAAGGCGCGTTTACCTTTTGATAATCTTGTCGTGATCGTTTCACAAAAAAACTTGACTTGAGTTCAAAGAAAACCAACGATCGAATCACCACTCCCGTTTCTCACTATCGCTGTTACGACCTCATGATTTTTCGTTGTCAGCTAGTGACGTATAGGAAGAGAGCTTTATCGTCGCGCGCAGGCAGGCAAAAGGTTCGACACAAGGTGTGTAAAGGCTAGGGCTAGGTTCCCCGATCACCATGGAAAAGCGAACGTTAAGTAAAATGAGCCATTAGCAAAGTAATAATCGATTCGTGTTGCCCTCTAGTAGATTGAGAGTGTAACTTGCCTCTTTCTTCCTCTTTTTCCTCCCATCATTCTTTCTCTCTCTTCCCCCTCCCTCTCTTCTCCCTCTCTCTCTCTCTCTCTCTCTACACAATTCCGCTTTTTATTTCGAATCGCAGATTTATCAGTTATGTTTGCTGTATTATGCTTTCCGCATCTGAAGTATGTCGCGCTATCCTTGTACTTTACATGCCGCCACTCCTTATAGTGAAAATTGTAATAATGAAATAATTGAAAATGTAATAAAAAAATTGAAAAAAGAAGCAGCTATAAAAGAAATATTTTTCTAAAAGAAGAATTGATTTCATTCTGACAAAAGCAGCAATCGAGATGCACAACAAAGAATATATAGAAATTTAATCTGTTCGCTAAAAGCTCTCGGTTTTCCCGGTGATGGAAGATCAACGGCGATTAGGAGACTCGGAGACGCCGAGCGTCGTCGACGTCGCGACGCGCGTTTTCGTTCCCGACAGCACGCAGTCTAATTCATTCGCAGACGTTTACGTAATTTTCATCCTCGGCACGCTATTTTCAACCGGTAATCATCGCGGGCGACCGGTTACGGCCGTGAGTTCCTTTTACGATACCGGCGAGGGCGTTTCAGCACTTTCGCTTGTACCCACGCAAATACGCGCAATATGTCCCAATTGTAACGTAACACTAAACGACCGAGAGTATATAAATAACAATAATGGGAAAAAATGCATTGAAATGATTAAATATAGAAGCGATTGTTGAAACAGCCGTGTGTGTGTGCGTATGTTGTGGAAATAAAATTTGTACTATCCTATACACACACTCTCTTTAAAAAGATGGATAGATATAACCAGGGAATAAACTTCTTATATCGATCCACTCGGCAAATTACGCAAGAAGAAATTTTCCCCGTTCGCGGTTGTTCTTTTTATTAAAATCTACAGCGTTAAGAGCGCTTGGCACACGTGGGGAATTGCATTTTGCCGCGCGCGTTAAGCCGCATATACGCTAGCTAGAGCGACTTTTATATAGCGCGATCTCGCGACTTGAAACATTTCCAAAAGACATCCCTCGGGCTCTAAAAAGCTCATGCGAGACTGTAATTCCCTTCCCTCCTCTTTCTGTTTTTTTTTTTTTTTTATTTACACGATTAAATATATCGCGTGAAAAATATGCAAGATATAAGTCGCACGTTAGTTCTCAATTACCTATTTTATTTTCTTTCAATTGACGTAAGACTAAAGATACACTCATACGGGAAAATTATTACGAGTGTACGTCGTGACTCAATCTTCTTATGCATTTGACTCCAATGACTCCGACACCTACTTGTGTTTTTGAGACACTACGTGTCTGACACGATGCTATAAATACGAACTGTGATGATCACGGAATCGCGAGAAATGAAAGTTGTTGTCAGTCCATTACTTTACAGGGAATGCGCGTGTTCTTGCCGCGTGATGACATTTTATGTCGAGGAACGCAGAAACGCGCTCACGTTGATCATCGTCGTCGCGTTGGCGCTGTTTACGAGTGACCGCGACCACGGGAGCGTATCGTCATTAATACTCTGCACAACGGAGGCTGACGTAGAGGTGGAGTCACGAAATGATGTCACCGCATACGCACCGCTCATCGAATTAGATCCCGCGCGATTTTATTATCCGCTCAGACGGCTCTTAGCTAAACGAGTTTAATCGCTTTTGCATGAGCCGCTATCATTATTCACCCGCGTACCTACCATCACGTAACGTTAATCCCGTTGGGTGAACGACGTCGTTCTTTTTTATGAACTCGCCCGTCCGCCGGTAAAATGAGAGATGTCTTCCGGGGGAGATGTCTCCCCCGTAAAAAACGTCAGATCCGTAAAACCACCGGAAATTCGGTGTTCGTCGAAGCTCGCTATGTATGTGTTCGGTGTGTGTGGGTACTTCAAAAGTTGAAAATTTCATGAATATTAATAAAAGAATAAAACAAATATGTATGTATAAAAGAGTTGAATGCGCATGAAATATTACGATTTGAATTCGTATCTTTTATTTCATTCATCGTCGAATCCAAATTTTTTCTTTGCTTTTTTTAGTTGTGATTTTTTTGCTCTCCGCAAAAAATTACGGAATGTAGAAATTTATATTAGCTCTTCAAAATTCACGAAAAGAGCTTTAAAATAAAATAAATTTAATTAAATCGATCTAGCTCGGGGAAAGCGCACAGTGCGCGACGAACAAATATGCAAAAAAGTCATTTGTCTCGTCGAAATTGCACGATATATAATTATTATTTTTACTTTTGTAACATTTTTGAATAAAATTTCCGCTGCGTTTATAAGTCCGATGTGTAGAATAAATATGAAAAAATTGTGTCACAATAGCACACACCGAGTTTCGCGAAATCCGACTTTATTGACAAGCGTACTAATCACACTACGCTTGAAAAACGCGCGACAATCTCTCATCAGTCAGAAGCGCGTTCCACAGACGCAGAATAAATAGTAACGTGTCACAACTAGTCATCGGACACGCTCACTGCGCGATGGAAGAAGTCAGCGGGATATGATTCATGAATGCAAAGAGCGTCCTACGCAAACACGCGTCTCGACGTACTGACACATCGTGCACACACGCGCGATATACGCGACGACCATCGCCAATATCGTTATGCAGTCCGCTTTCTTATCGAAATCCGTACGCTCAATAACTCGCAAAAGCATTGCCAAAGAGTTCACGACGCGGAGAAATGTCCATGAGGTATAGCGAAAGGACATGTAAATAAATGTTTACAGACCTTTTGACTGTATAGTATCGGTCAAGTTGCCGGCTAAATCGATAAACGACGCGTCGCTAACATTCACTCGCGTCCGCGACACGGTCGTTAAGCAAGCTGTAATATCGTCGTCGAGGATGACACATATATTTATTTAACACTTTCATTGAAACGTGTGTGCGCACGCATGTGTGTTAAAAACAACGTTTTTACAATATCATCGCAAAACAGCAGTCAAGTTCTAAATTTATCGCACACTCGAGTCTTTGAAAACGAAACGGCGCAATCAAAGAGCAATTTCTTCTATCAATCGAACAACAAGTCGCTTAATGAAAAAACAAATTTCAGTGTATACTTAGTGTTTCTTTTAAAATCACATCTTAATGGCACTTTAATGTGTCATATTTCTTAGCTAATGATCTGATTCCGGCCGTCTCGTAACGTTTTTCAACAAAGAGACAGAAAGTATCGGACGGGGAAAAAAAACCGACTGATAACCACGTTATTCAGTTTACTTATCGAAATTTTTAGAGTGTTGTGTTGCTGCTTCTCGTACGTGGCGATGTTTTCTGAACGTGTTGTACAATAAAATTACGATAATGCATCCGCGCTATGTAGCTCCCGCTATAGCGTCGCATGCAACGACGAGTGCGACGAATCCGAATGATAGAAGACATCCGATGCATCATTCATGCTTCAATCATTTATTATAGGTCTTCCTTACGTCACTGGTTTTTTTATTTAACTCCTTCCTTCTATTGAATATGTTAACATTTTAAGCCGATTGAAGATAATAATCGATAAATGATCTAACCGCAGTATTTTTTTAAGTTGAAAAATAATACATCGCTTCGCAAAACGATAGTGATTGTTTGAATGCACAAATATGTGCATTAATACTGCGAATATTGCCTTTTGTATTTTTTTTTCCTTATTATTTAATCAAAGAATATTTGAAACACGTGCGAATTTAAACGTGCGAAGGTAAAAGGTATTAATTTGCGCGTTTGTACAAGCTTATAATATTGACCATGTATCGATTACATTCGATTATAGAGAACAATTTGCACACAGTTATGAAAATCCTTTATGTTCCGTAACATATTTTAAAAATAGTTTCAACAATTACAGTTATTACATGTACGCAGTTTATTTATACAAATATTTTCGAGGATCCAACAATATCTTTGCACAAAGCACACGTCAGTTTTATCCTTGTGACGAGACCTTGTGCGTTTTAATAAATAATATCCAACGCGATTTTTACGGCTCTTGCATAAGACAGAACGGAATTGTGCAGAGGGTTGGAGGAATCACGTGTCACTCTAATTACCACCTATTCGACCGACATAGTTTTCTACCCACGTAACTACAATAATGGAGATTACCTCGGAAACGTGAATGCGCGAATTCACACGTTTGTTTCTTAACATATAAAATCACACATGTACGTATGCAAAAAAAGTCACGCTGTCAGTCGCGCGCAAGAAGAGAAACGTAAACCAGCAACACGAATAAAATAGCACGACTACAATACTTCGATTATGTTTCCGCTAATTATAGACGGCCTTCGAAGAACGCCAACCATTCTCGCGGAATTTTCGAATGAATTCTCGCTGAGATAAGTTTGCATCTCTTTTTTTTTCTTCGGAAATTGATTTTTTTGCAAGTCTGTGTCTCTTTGTGCATGATATGTATGTGTGTGCGCGTATGTGTGCGTGTGTAAGTCTGTTATCGGCTTTCAGAGCGTAATCGTGCTCGAAGGTAGAATGGACCGTGCCTGTATTGCGAACGAAATCGAGTTTGTCGGTCCATCGTCTGTGTGGGTGAACTCATTAAAAGTGGAGCTTCGGATATTTGTGTAAGAGTTTTCCACATGCTACATATGACGTCATCTCGCGAAAACACCGAAGCTGCTCGAACGTTTGTAGATTTTTCTGGCTTGTTTAGCCGCTGTGTATGCACGCGTGAATATGTCGGTACGATGTATTTCATTATACCGCACACATGCACAGCGCGCAAAATTGCAACAACTTTCATTATTCACATATACGCACGCATACACATAAACGTTGGCCTGAACTAGCACTGAATATTTTCGTAATAATCTCTTCTCCCGCGCGCGCGAAGGATATTCTTCGTTAACAATATCACGTCACTAATCGAGGTCTTCGGCGAAACGCCAAGATGTTGAAAATTGCCTAGCAGCCGTGTACGCGAACGTACAGAAGCGATGAAATACGAAACTAAGTATAAGAAATAGGTAATAAAATACAATATAACGCCGATGTACAACGAGGCAAAGAGAAATAAATTATAAAACAGGCGCGAAAATATTTTTTGCAATATAACAATAATTGCTCCGAAAAAAAAGTCAATGGACTTTCCTTACGATGTCTCCGAAATAATCTGCTTCGAGAAGCAAATTTCATTAGATTAAGGCACGGAGATTATAGACGTAATTTACTGGGATTATCACTCCACTTAATTTGCTTTGTGTAAAAAAGAGGAGGAACACAGAAAAGTTAGATAACGCGAGTGTACCGATCGCGTATCCGCGCGCGCGTAGATCAAATTGTACATGTGACATCCATTTATGTGTCACGCACGACCGAAACACGTCACGCAGCACTTACCGGTCGCTATATTTTGGTGATTCACTCGTTCCACTATTATTATCTAGTTTTTCTTATCTCTTTTATTAACTTATCTATTATGTAGATGTACTATTTTCATATTTCATTAGACGAGACTGGTCCTTGCTATTGATCGCGCTTACCGAGTTATATCGAACCGCACACACGAGCGCGCGTTGTGGAGCCATACACGTCGCGCGTCGCTGTATTACGCGTAACACTGTATTGCCGTGTCTGACCTGATCTTTCTACCATTCCATTTCACGTGGGACTGGAGATGCCGTCCGTCGGAGAACACACTTCCGTCGTGTCGCATGATCAGCCGCCAAGCTGACGCACGCAGGAACGTACACGCGTATCGACTCTGGAAGGGAGCCATCGACCGACATCGACATTATTATAGAAAGCGGCTTCGTTTCCACACACGCGATACATCTTTTTGCGTTACAACGGTATTTTGTGTTTAAAACGTATGTTACAATGGCATTTTTATTAAAATCTCTCTTTAAAAAAAAAAGAAATTGATGCGTCAAAGAAATTCGGGAAATATCGTTGAAATTATTTACGAGAGAATTTTGTACGACGAAAATTCGCGGCGACTTAACATAATTTACAATTTACTCATCTATTTTCCAGCAAACGTTTATCCGCGCCACCCCTGTTTTCTTTCTTTCACACATTTCTTTTCTGTCTTTTTTTTCCCCTCCGTCGTTTTCTTTTTCCCGCACGAATTATCTCCCTCGGAACTGTGTCGACGCATCATCGCTGGTCAACGCACGCGTGTCAGCCGAGAGGCAAGAGAGTAGACATTCCCTTTCTCACTTCTCTGTTGCTGCTGCTGGTGTCCCACCACGCTCGCACGTGTAACGTAATCGCCGGTAATACACTACACACCGGCGCGCCTCTTTTGCGAGTCAAAAGAGGAAAAGAGAGAGAAACTCGTCAAAAGTATTTCGCTCTCGCATATGTACTACCGAACGGATCTTGCGGTGTTTGTGGATCTGTCGGGAAATTTGGTGCGGTGTGTGGTGTTGCGGAAAATTGTTTTACCAACCTCAAAATCCTGTGATGTGGCGTGAGTCACTCTCTTTCGTGGAAAACACTGACAAAATCGCCGATGTTTTCGCGAAATTTCGCTGTTTGCAGAACGAAAAGCGCCGTGCGAAAAGACGTCAGAAGATCAAATATCCATCTTGACGATTTTTTTTTTTTTTTTATAAATCTTTCGGGATAAAGCTACGGAAAAAGTAGTCGGAACGTGAGAGAGAAAGAGAGATCGCTTTCTCCTGCGACTATATACCTACGCGAGCTTGATCATTATCCGAAGAAATGGGAATCCTCGCAAACGACGACATGATCGGCAATGTCTGACGACCAATCTCAATGTTTTTTGTCGTTTCCTGATTCAACTCGTAAAGAAAGAGAGAGGAAATAAAGATTTAAGAGATCAAAATCGCGAAAGAAGTAAAATGTCCTTAATCGTTAGTCGATCATATGACGTCGTCGTTGATGGGGTCGTTTCGAGAAGAAATGAATCGTTTCCTTCGTCCGTTTTTTCTATCGTTGGTTTTTCCAGATACTATGATTGCTTTCGTAATCACATAAGCTTTCTTAGAAACAGCAGTTTTATCAAGTGAAAGAGAGAGAGAGAGAGAGAGAGAAAGAGAAGTAGGAAGATTAAAATGAGAAAGATGAAGGTGTTCAGACAAAACTTAATATCTCTTTACCCTCTGATTTCTCTATCCGTAATAACTCTTCCACAGATATTTCGTTTACGTCTACCGACGTCACATACCGCGAATTATGAACTGTATTACATTTAATCGAGTAACTTTAACAGTGACTCACTTTGCGTACTTTAGAGTGAGAAAAGACAAACTTACGTATGTGCAAAAATTGTTTTACTTTTCGCGAAGATCGCGAAAATAAAAAGGAATTATATCAGCAAACACCGAGGAATTCTAATCAGTCCTTTCAGAAATGTCGCTTAAATCTTAATTAGGTCATTACGTCACACACTCAGTAGTCTGATCGAAGATCACGTAGTTCCAAAACTCGCTTAATCTGACGGATTAAGCAGACCTTCACCGAGTTTCGAATGTTTGGTCCATGAACTGCGGGACAGAGAATATTAAACAATTTGTTATTTTCTTCTAAAGTAAAGTACTCTGTATTAAGCGGCAGAGGAAAATCTAAAAATATTCAGAAATTAATAGACACTTAAAAACACGCGCGTAAGATCTTTTATATAATTTGAAATTAATCTGAAAATTGCTCGGGTCGCGAGTATTTCAGAACTTTTCCGAGTCACACGAAAGAAGCAAGAAAAATGCAAACAAACGCATAAATCGCCAAACGCTGAAATTTTTCATTATTTTTCCGAAGTTTCTGAAATGTAGAGATAACTATTTAAGCGAAACAATACTGACAACAAACATCGGTACAAAAAAAAAAGTTACTTAAAGGCATTTAAAAAAATATTCAACACGTGGGTCACGTGTGTGTGGATTCACATTTTATCGCGCGAAATGAAAACTTCCCAATCTCACAAATCGGCGAAGCGAATTACAAGATTGGGTGGTTGTTCGATATCTCTCGGCGCGAATATTTCGAGATCCCGTAAATTCGCGTAAAAATGTCGTCGGGTTTTTATGCGCGTATTAACGCGGCGAGGGGATGCATTTTGCAGAACGGCAAAAGACAAAGTAATTCCATTTAGCAGGCTCGCTCGTGATTAAAAATAGCGTCGCTGTCTTCGTGCGCGCGCTCTAACTCTCTCGACTGGCGCACCCATTCGTGCGCCATTTGTACAGGGTGTCCCAGAATTCCCGTTCTTTAGTTTTAATCCAACACGTAACAAACAGGTGTTGTGTGTTTATCTAGTCTATAAATCATTCAGTGGAAAACGGACGATATACTTAGAGTATATTTTAGTTGCATAAATATAATCGGTGAATATCGAAATATCAAAGAAATTCCCAAGAGACTCCAAATCAAAAATGTTAGAAATTATTTTCGTCTTCTCGTACACATGATCGTCACCTACAAGTCGACGTGCTTGTTTCCTAATTCTTCTTTATTGATCCGGACGTAATAGAAAAAGAAATTGCAATTGATAAATCGCGATAAAGACACACACGTTTTTTACTCTTGTCTAAGATAAGCGATGCGATAATATAGTATAATTAGATATAATATGACTTTAAATTATAATATCACAGTTTACACATTGGGATTAAAAAAAAAAGTCTAACACTTGCGTGGTCTATCGCTCGGTTCATATTTCTTTATCGACATATATCAGTTATCGGGAACACACTAAAGAGGCCAAACTCACTGATTACAATCTCTCCGGTTTAGTACTTGACAAACTGAATTATTGATTTGATACAGTGCAAATCTCGATTATTTAAAGTTACATTAACACACATTGTAAGTGTTTCTATACACACACATACATGTAATATTATTTCTGTATTCGCGAAACAAAAAATACTTCTGTTTATATAACTCATATTCGGTTCATAAATCTAATTCAGTTCGAACTCTCTATCTATAGACATTTTCTTGTCGCAAGTCCACTCGTCTCTTCCTCGATAAATGCATAATAGTTACGTTTTATTTCGGAAAAGACAGCTTTGACTTATTTATTTGTTTATTCGCATCTGTATTTCTGCACCTATATTTAGATAGATGTAGTTTTGACATTTCATGAAATTACACTTGACTAGTATGCGCTTTAATCTCGACTCTTACGTCACAACCTGTTCGGCCATGAATTGTCATCGACGGCATTCATTTCCCGTGACTAATTGCGACCATAAACTCCGGAAATACGTTGCGCTTTATGATTATCTTAACAAACATAGGTCTTTTCTATATGCGATTCGCTAATCTGTAACGACTCGCAATCACGTCGTCGCGATTAATCGTTTTCTTTTTTTTTTTTTTTGTTTCAATTTTTTTCCGCGAAACTGAAACAACACACCTCGCAACAATGTTGCGTCGTTACGTCGAATGTCGATTACTCATAAAGATTCGAAAGTGTGTTTATGGGTCATGGGAGAGGCGAGAATTGTGTCGACGGCGTGCGATTAATATTAATTAATTAAGCGTCGCTGCGTGCGCGCCGCGGCCATTTATCAGGAAAAATTTGCGATGCCAAACGAAGCGTATAAAACGAAGCGTAACTCTCGACGGTTTCACGCTCATCGCGCTAATAATTTATTTGCCAAAACTGATATTGCGTCGTGAGGCTGCACTCTTTGCGCGAATCTTTTGCCGCATTCCGGGAGATATCAAAGTAAATCGCTTGCCGCGCCGTCATACTGATAGATAATTGACTCGGTAATTAAGTCTCAACGTAAGCACTGACGTCTGTTCGCGCGTCTTGCCGCGTTCTATTCAAGAATCCGTCTTTATAGCGATGTCTATTTCGATCGTTGAACGAAGATCATTCTTCGCCGTCGTGTAACATTTAATTGTAACGTTGATTCAATTTACTTCGTCATGCCGCAATCTCGATTGCATTAATTAAAATATAATGAACCGATAAATGTGTCTAGAATTGTTATTCAGCGAGCGAGATATAATTGCGTTTTGTTATTATTTATGTTGCTGCATGTTATTAGATTGTTTATTGAGAAAAATAACGAGGCGTCGTGCGAGGGTACTTCACAGAGAATGAGAGGGTTGTACAAATTGTTCGGGTAGAACACCAGTTATCGATCTACACTACTGATCTATGCGCGTTGATCTACACTACTGTAATGCCGATATTAGGTCAGAATATTTCTAATTTGCATAGATATGAGACAGAGAGTCAGAGAAAGAATCACAAAGAGAAAAAAATGTTTATTAAAAAAATAATGATGTTTTGGATGAAAAATGAATAGAAACGTGAATGTATACGTCGAACTTTTGTGAAACATGTTACAAAACAAAGGCAGGCATTGTACAAACAGCGTTGATAAATGATGAACTGCCGTGATATCAACAAATAATTCCCATTTAATATGCGGTGATTGAAATTCGATAATTTTATTTTTTACAATAAACTAAAATCGCGCGCGAAAAAATAAAAAAAAAATAAAAAAAACAAAAACTCGGAACGGTATTGTCTGTCATCTCGATGTTGGCGTGTTTCGAGAGTCATCGAGAAAAAAAGAGTTCTGTTCGCGAGTGGACATAAATTTTACACTTTTATAAAGTATCCATCTCGTTTTTCACTGACATCTGATCCTCGATTTCAAGTTACGAATCACAATTTTCCACATACGTATTTTTCAATATCTCTCTCTCTTTCTCTCTTTCTCTCTCTGTCGTTTTTTCACCCCATAAACCGAATTTTACCGTCACGCTTTACTAACATATGATTCTTTGCAATCTCAATTTATCAAACGGCAATATGTATATTTACCATACCTCTTTTTTTCGTTTTTTATTCTCCCAGTGAAACTGCGCCGGTCCTCTCGGCACAATAAATAACTCCGACATGCGTTTCGTTGATAATAATTATTAGAAATGTTTGAACTATCGGTCGACACAAACGGCCAAGAATTGAAACTTAAACGCGGATTGTTAGCTAACGTAAAACGATTACGGGCGATCAGTGAAACATCAACACGTAACTTGTTCTGGCACACAAATGTGTAGAAATAAAATCGAACTCTCTCTCCTTCTCTTTCTCTCACGTGCGAACAATCACAATCCGAGATCCAGTATCACGTCCGCAATATCTCTACAGATCTCGAGATCCGATTTATAGCATTTATAGATAATATGCGCGCGTGCGAGAACCGCGCTCTAGGAATAGAGTGAGATGAAACAAATGGTAATATATCAGACAAATGGTAATATAAAAATGATCTTCTTTTGCTGCCGTCTGAACGAACAACCGATAAAAGCTTCAAGATATCAAGCCATGCTCTGATAACGTGATAAAATAATTGTCATGTAAACTCGACTGGCGTAAGACACGATCTGACGTCAATTGCCGAGATCGACAAACGAGCGTCTGTTTGTAAGACGTTGACGTGCGCGCGTGAAACGCGCTTTTGCTCTCGACGCGCGGTAATGGTATCCATCAACGAAGGGATTTGCAAGCACTCCCCACTTCCCTCCATCTCCCCGCCCCTACAATTTCGGCTTGGATTTCTTCTCTCTTTCTCTCCTCGATGCTCATCGGCACGCGAAAACTGATCCCCTGGTGTTTTTCCGCGACAAAAAAAAAACATATTGACGTGCGCCACATCTTCAAGAACATCGTTTGATCGAACTCGCTGAAATTACACCGTTTATAAATCCCCAGTGACTATTGTCGGTTAAATATTGACTCTAGGTGTCGAAAATTGTCACAATTTATAAGTACGGTATGAATTTGACACTGTAAAGCTTGTATACTACTCGCAAAAGATGCATAAATATCATTTCATTTTTTTAATTTTTGAATATGTGTTTTAGAAAGACGTCACACTTAAAAAAAAAAGGGCGTAATTTACTCTCATTACACATATTTTTCTATACGAAGAAAATTGATATATTGACATTTCTTTCCTGTTGAATATACATTAAAATACATTTAATGTTTTTTAATTTCAGATTTGTTACTCATTCCGTTCTCGCGCGATATCGCTCTAAATGAATATTTCATATATTAAAAATGAATTTCTACCTCCCCAGCGATGATTGTATATCATTCGGTATTGTCAATGCTCATAGGGTATCCTTTCGGTATTGATGCCAGCGTCGACGTCGATATCTCCGTTAGTCCGCAATATCGCTGACTATAAAAAGAAAAATCGAGAAGAGAAATCCCACTTTGAAAATGAATCAGCGTTATTTGCTCCGGAAAATGCAAATGAACTGTTTATCATGGCTCGCGTGCGGCAATCGTACACGCGAACGTACTCTTTCCGCGAGGCAAACGTGAAGATGCTGAGGCATACTTTGTAATAATCGTCGGCGCTGAAATTGCGCGCTGCATGAATGTGCGTATATGTGTTTCATAAACCCACACGTTCTGTTTTGTCGGGGTGTTCAGAAACTGAAAGAGAGTCACGAAGAATTCGCATTTCTGTCTTCTAAAATTTTTATTCTGATAAAAAAAATATCAACATGATTATCTCTGTTTAAAAATACCACAATAAATTTTGTATAAGAATAAAATAAACATTTAGAAAGATAAAAATATACGTCTATAACGATGTTTCTTTTTTATCTTATCATACGAGTTATGCAACAAAACTTGCGTTTAGATACGTCAATTGTGTGAATGCCATTCTCGGAACGCGACTAAGTGTATATATTTTTTTTTCACACAGGATATCTTTTAGCGGCATTTGATTTGCAACGGCGAATTTGTCGGTATACTTAATTTTAACAACTTCTCGTAGCACTGCACGTAGCATTTTTGAAAGACGTCGGATGTCCATGCGCGACAATGACGCGACCCTGACCGCCAACGCATACCATTCATCGCGGAAAAATAATTGAGGTGAACATTATTGCCTCATCGCGCAATCGTCGTCGCGTGTCGGTGGCGGCGAAATTATGTAAGAGAGAGACAAGAAAAGACGATGCCGTTAGTTTATCGCCGATTTTCAACCACGATTTTTCTCAAAACTTTTCATCACATAAGAATTTACGTTACAAGTTCAAAAACAATTTCTTCAATTTTTCGATTTGCGTTATCATGAGTTTTTCTCGAGTGTGAGATGCCAATTCGTCATATTTCCAATGTGTGTCTCAGTATCACCCGGCGAAGGAATCCAATACAGGACCGCGTTCGTTCAATAGAAACGCGAGGCGTCGAAAGTCACACTTAAATGTATTAAAATAGGTGCCATTCATAGCGGGATTTAAGCGACAAAGCGTGTCCCGGCTTTCTAGAAAGCAACGACGCAATGTTAACGATGTAAGTATGTAACAGATATCGGATCGATTGACCTGAATCCCAACAGTGGAAAGGGGATAAATAATAGTCGCGACCTGATTCTACGATAATTCCTATCGAGAGCGACGCCGGCGTTCGCGCGCGGCGGTCCTTGTTTCTCATCGACGGAACACCTTATTGCGCGAGGCGACCATATCGATTAATCCTTTAAAAGGTCATGTCAATATAACAGCAGAAAATGCAATATGCATTGACACGACGCGGCTCGTGGCTTGACAAAGAACGCGCGGGGATGAGAGTATACACTTCGATCTCATTATATTCCACAACGACAGTTGTACGCGAATGCAAATCTGTCTCGATCAATTTAACGTGGCTGGCGCTTGCGGAATTGCAATGAGCACGTGGAAAAATTTTAATTTATATAAAATCAAGAGAGAGAAAGAGAGAGAGAGAGAGAGAGAAAATAATGAAGCACGCGCACGCACACACGCGCGCAAAATTTTAACTCTTTGTTTAATTCATTTCATTATAACATCGCGCGAAATTCTCGTCTATACAGTATTATAAAGTCCATACACATTTGAATATTTCACCGCGCGAGATTCATCACTCCCCTCATCCCCGAAACTTTTCGACGATGATAAAAGTTATTCAAAGTGTTCGCGATACCGACTCCTACGCAATATTTGTATTATGTCGAGTAAAAATATTTGCGCGAAAGAAAGCGTTTTGTTCATGTTGTTCCAATAGCAGCTCTAATGGCGGTAGATTTATTCTAAAATATCTCCCGTGCGCGCCCTAGTAAT
>QVOB01027476.1:0-18364 GCA_014839585.1 Pseudomyrmex concolor | reverse complement strand
CACTCTGTAACAAAAATAAAATGTTCTTATTGTTAGATGTAAGAAGAAAAATTACTTGTGAACATCAAGTGTAAAAGATTGTTTCAATATCAAAATATAAGACTAATAAATGAATAAGAATTTCCTAATATTCTAAGAAAATTAATTTACTAGACTTGTTTTCTGCACAAATGACTGTGATACGTTTGTAAGGGATGTTAACAGCATCCAACTGCCCGAACCGGCTCATCCGGTGCTGCAACTATCTTTGTAGAAGGCTCGGCTCCTGAAACAATGAATAAAAGAACAATTTAGAATTTTACGCACTATAACGTATTTATTAACTTATACGGAATACTGTATTTTTTGTCGGAAATATTTTATATTACTTGAGTGTATATCGCGGAAAAGATATAACTTTATCACGTTTTCTTACATTTTATTCTTGCGACATTCACGCATTTGGACGCGAGACCACAATAATCGCGATAAGTACGAATCAATTCAAAATTAGTTCTTCTCGCGTCGCGCGCGTTTCGTAGAAGCGCAAACGGGCCGCGAAAGTTTCATACACTTGCTAATTACGATCACTGGCGAGTGCGCGATGTTAATTACGTGTCACTATGAACGCACGACACTTTCCGAGACACACGTATGACCGATACTCGCGCGCGAGACGATGATAATCGCGAGAAATACGGGAACAAGTCGGACGAAGTTCCACTTTGCGTCGTGCATCGGCCATAATTGATCGCTGGTTCGAGCGTAGAGAAACGCGCGATATTTCGATAATCGAAGTATCGATTATCGACGCACGCGACAGAACATTGGCCGCGTTCAGCAGAACTCAGCGCTTAGTAAGCGCTTTACGCTTCTTGTCTGTGACTAGTCTCTTCTTATAAATCCGCTGGAAATATGAAAGTATATGCCAATGATAAGCATTAAGCGCAAAGCGCTTGTTAAGCGCTGAGTTCTGCTGAACGCGGCCATTGTGCGCATGATCTATAGTGTACGTGTACTATGGATAAATGCGCGCCATAGAATATAGAATATAGACTAACTTTAACTGGTTAGCTGAGCCATATTTGCAACAAATTAAACCACAAAGGTATGTCTATGCAATGTAAATATTAGATATGCAATTGTCTTGCACGTATGGATGAATTTTCTGGATGACTAGTGAAAAAAAACTAAAAAGATATAATTCTTCAAAACTTGAGTCTCGGTGAGACTTAAATAAAAGTCTAAAAATAAGTTGAGATAATTCAATTCAGAGAGAAACAACGACAATATGATAATTCGTAAAAAGATATGGCCGCAAACTATCGGCGATCTGCTGTCAATGGTGTTCCTGTTGATCATAGTACTTCTAATGTACTGGTTCGGTCTGTGGATAATATTGCCGGAAGTATACAAGAACAGTAGTCTACCTTATACATTTCACTTCGTTTTTGGCACCTTCGTCATGATGAACATCACAGGTAATTTCACGTACACAGTGCTGTGCGACACCAGTATTCAAAGAATTATATTGCCGGTGAGCACATGGAAGACCACGGATGGCTGGAGATTGTGCGCCACTTGCGAATGTTTGTCTCCTCCGCGATCATGGCACTGCAACACTTGTAACACCTGTATCCTCAAGCGGGATCACCATTGCGTATTCACCGGGTGCTGCATAGGCTACTACAATCATCGTTACTTCCTCATGTTCATCTGGTATTTGTTTCTCGGTGCAGCTTATGCCTTTTACTACGGACACTTTTTCATTTGGAACAGAATACCCTTTGAGTTCCCAATGTCTATCATCAAGATGATATTTGGCGTGGCAATCTTTTTTTTTGGTGTTGACTTTTCCATCAATCAGTTTTACTTGCTGTTATACATGACATCTGCAGTGGGTACTTTGTACACAGGTGTATTGTGCATTTATCACTTCAATTTGACTCTCAAAGGTATTGTGGCCAATGAAAGTAACAAGAGAGATTTCACATACAACATGGGTTGGAAGAACAATATTAGAGAGGTGTTTGGAGAACAGTGGTATTTGACATGGTTGCTTCCTTACATAAAATCAGAATTACCTCATGATGGAGTTCTGTGGGATAACTTGTGTTCTAAAAATAACTAAATCATTTTATGCTGATTGTTATGACTTTTACAAACATATTATTTATTTTAAATATTTTTAAAATAAATAATATGTTGTATATAAAGGATATAGTATGTTAAAAATATCAAATATGATCAAAGAACAAAAAGTAATTCAACAGCTAAGAACTCTGTACTTTTATATCGACCAAAGATATATTGATAACTGTTAATAATTATATTACATTGATATATCCTTTGTAATTTTTGTAAATAAGCTTTCTATATATATACAACAAAGAATATTGCATTATTTAGTTTCACACAAGAAATATCATGTGATTTTATGGCACATTTTAGTTTTATACTCAAATCTATTTGCATTTAAATATGATATTTGATACAAATTTTTTTTCTATTATTTTAAGTATTTTATAAAGTGTGTTGATTTTATCATTTAATATAAAAAAACAATATATATGTGTTACATTTTTACTGTAAAAAAATGTACATAAATAATGATTTATAATATAATATGATCAATAAAGAGGTAATGTTTCTTTTAGGAACACTTATTCACAAAACATTTATCCATGTGAAAAATGAAGTTTTATTCGGATATTACAAATATACCACATCACAACCATATCTTTTTATATAATCTCTCTGATTATTTAAGATTGAGAATATGCTAGTCAGAGATTTATTAAATTATACAGTACATGATAAATTACTAGCTAAATAATTCAATTGGACACGTATTAATTGATTTTTTTAATTCGAACATCTATCAGATTACCCTAAATAGCATAAAGCTCTCTTCTTTTGTGTATAAAAGTATATAAAAAGAATATAGGAATATAAAAAAATATAAACAAAGTAGGAGTAGTTTCCGGAAGTGTCAAGATCATATAAAAATTATAACAATAAATAACAGACTCGTACTTTCAACAGGTTTATATTCTTCGATATTCCATATGATAATAAATCATTGAATTATTACTGTTTTTTATACTATTTAGGGTTTGACACACAAACATTATTCTCTGATAGAAAATTATGTTTCAGTCGCGTAAAATTTGTGTATGTATGTACAAACAGATAAAGAAGCGCTAACACATATATTATATAATTTGCGATAATTTTATAATAATTATATATAGAGAGAAGAAGTGGTATTGTGGAATATGTCACGATGGAGAGACTCTGTCTCTACATACATATGGGCCATCACGGAAAAGATTATTTATCTATTTGCTCGTTTTGCATAAAAAAAAAAACGAATCTAATGAGCAAAATTCATCAAAAGTCAGTGCTGACAGATAATTAATAAACCTAAATATTAATTAATAATAAAAGTATCTTCTTTGGAGATAAGAGTATGAAGCAAAATCTCATTAATTTTGGAATAATGAGCTTATAACTGTTTGACAATACGATCTTTATTAAAAACTCGCACGAAAGAAATCATCACTGGCGTTGTATTGTTCTGTGGAGAGCGTGTTTTTGAGCATAACTAATTTTTATATCAATTGTAGATTATACGAAACAAAAACATGCGTGATTCTCGTAAATAAGAGATTTAAATAATTTATCTTGCTATTATACAGAATTCATAGGAATACGATTTAGTTTAATTTATCGGTAGAGGAAGGGGCACTATCTAGCTACTGATTTCTATCTATTGATTTTAATATACAAGATAACAAAATATAATAAAATATATTTCTTCTTAAAAAGATTCAAAAGGTTTACGTTCAAAGTTTAGATAAAATTTAAATTAATTTCAAAGAAAGAAATAAATAGATGAAGTTTAGTCATTTTTGTAATAATCTAACTTTCCTTGAATTTAATTCGTAAATTTCACCTAAAATTTGATAATTCAATCTCCTGGGGTTTTCTTAAATTACATTAAAATAAATGCAAATTGCTTTTACTGTATAATCAAAATAATTAAAAGATATTATACAACCTGGAAATTTGTAACTTACCAGTTGATTGGAACTAAAATATCTGAGTGATAAGCTTGATGGTCTAGGAATGTTGCATGACGTCAATCAAATGCAAAGCGAAGTATAAAGATCAGACTTTTGGCAACAGATTGAGGTGATTTTTCTTTTTATATGTCTTTTTGACAGCAAACTTGATACAAACCAGCACAAGTATTGCGGCTGAAGTAACATATAGTATTACACAGATACTAATATCGAATATATTCAAGTCCCAGCCAAAAGCAGTGGTATGCTTTGTTTCTTTGGCAAATCTTTCTGGTCTTACTTTTGAACTATTACTGTTTGTCTCACTATTGTCATTGTCATAGTTGCTGATTCCATCGTATTTAATGCTGTTGTGACTATATTTGTCCTTCAAATATTGCAAAATTTCCTCTTCGTTCCAGCTGCCGTTGGCGTATTTACAAGTCGGGCAATGTTCGGTTGCGGGATATTGTATCTTCTTATGCTCGGGATCCTCTGTGTCATCCCCTGACAGTCGTGCGTTCACTTCGTTGTGCGCACGCCACAGCCAGAGCACGGCCTCGTCTCTGCTGTGCACGTCGAATATCTTGTTTCTGCCAGCCATCTCTACGAAATGTGCGGCACAGTCGGCGCATCCGAAGTAAGTCCCGATATAGCCATGCATCGCGCGCAACACTGCCGCGGGATCGTTCGCAAAATCACCGAGAAAGGTGTCTTTGCTTCGTTCCAGTGCGAAATTCACGGTCAACATGTGAAACATGGTCCACAATCCGCAAGGGTATCCCCGATACGAACTCTTGCTACCTTTGCAGTTTATCCATCGATGAGGCAATCCCGAGTATACCGGTGACATTCCCTCTTCCGTTGTTCTAACCAGCTGGCTGAACTCTTCGCCGGTTATGGAAGTTCTGCTTCTCACATCGCTAAAAATCATCTCTAGATACGCGTTATTATGTCGCAGAGGAAAATATGCCGCTAGCACTGCGAGATACTTTCGTAACGCTTCCATCTTGTCGGATTCTATTACTTTCGTTAAGGGTATTTCGTGATTAATCGAGTAGTGCAGTGCACTTTCTAAATCGAGTTGATACAAATAATCGTCGATCTTTTTCGATGATTCCTCTTCTACACGAGTCCTTGCAACCGTCGTGATTGTTGTCTGATGCGCGCTCTCGGTATTCTGCACGGTATCGTGAGACACTGTTGTCTCGTCAATGTTAACACCTTTTGCAATCGCGTAGTCCTTAATAACTCGCCGCACTCCTTCTCTCGTTGGAATTCTCACGTTGAGTACCTTCTGTGTTTCGTTATGTTCGAAGACTATCACAGACGGGAACTTTGTAATCTTGTTCGTTATACACAGCAACTCATTGTCAGAAGTTACTCTACGTATCTGCAAATCGCTGATCCTGTGCAGATCAAGAATGACTTCTGTGCCCAGATGCGAGTCCAAATTTTCGAAAACCAAAAAAAAATACTTCACGTTGCTAGATGCTGTTTTCCATATATCTGTTGTTTCGACGTTCCTAGATTGGCAATATTTATTAATTTTATATAAGAAATAAAAATATAACACATATGATATATGATAAGAAATTTAATGTACCTATATGGCGCAATATTAGGCCATGTAGATCCTCGTCCTTCCTGCTGTTCCACTTCAAGCCTGCTAACTAAATTACGCCTTATTGAATCGACACTGTCCCCCTTTTCTATTATTAAACCCAAGGACGAGGGATGTGCATTTACAGAAAAGTACTTCAACATTGGATAATGCATAACTTCATACTCGCGGCAGAGAGGATTGTTTTCATCATCTGCACAATCTATTGCGGCAACCGCAACAATATCATTCCATGCTAAAATATTAGTTTAGTCATTTATAACGATGTCAATATATTTTCTTTCAGCATTTAACAAGTAAAGTCCTTTTGATAAATATTTTATTGTAGAGAACTTACAGATAATATCATTTGCAAAAGTTTTCCAAGTAGGTGCAAATCTAAAACAAAAACCGCACCAGCTGTTATAAAATTCAACTAGCCAACTTCTGCTGCTTCCATAAACAGTTGTCTTGAAATTTGTGACATTGAGAATTACTACATCATCACTGGCATTGTATAAGCCCTGACCACTTGTTGGAACTAGATGTGGATTTTTATTAGATACTGCAGCTGTGTTGCTCCATTCTATCATTAGAACATTTAGTAAACACAAGCTTAATAGAATTCTTATTCCATATAGCTGTTCCATCTTGTTCTGCAGTTGACTGATATTGTTTATTCTTCTTTTCCTAAAATTATGTATCAATAAGATCATTAACATGATGTGCATTAAAGATTTTTTTAAATTTCAGTTTTGACAGTGTATATAACTTTTGCTATACATAGCATTCTTGAAATAAACAACATATATTAGTGCTATCTATTAATATATGTTGTTATTTGAAAGATGTCAAAATGTTTGCAGAATTCTTTAATATTTTAAAATGAAATAAAATATTTACAGTTTACTTTTAAGATGCCGTTAAAAACAGGGTTCAGGATTAGGGTTAAGAATGTTAAACAGTAGGCACCTTTTTTTTGCGTCGTTCCGTATCTTTCCACAGTTAAAGCAGTTCTAGTCGACTGACTCGTCGAGTGATATGGGCTCCACTGCTTCCACGTTATCATCACACACGTGTAATTTCGTAATTTATTAATTTGTATACATTGATATATATATACGCGTGACACTGATATTTTGCACCGTGACACTGAAGAGTATGACGTAATAGAACATAACCTGACACGATCTGGTATTTGATATAATACCTGTTTACATTACTCGTAAACACCAGTGCAATACAAGTATAGTACGTGTAGACGTTGGACTTATTCTTTACAACACATTTGTCACAATTTCTATATCTTTCTTCTTTCTATTTCTCAAAGCTTAATTACACAACTATAAGTTGAGTGTATAGTGTAACTTGTGGGCATCCAAGAAAGAAACAGTTCTTTAAACGTATGTAAACGTACTTATACTTACAATTATTGATGTACAGCTAAACAAACAATTTTTTTATTTTGTGCCTAAATAATAACTTGTCACTAAAAAATTGTTTGCCTAAATTGTTTTGTTAAAGCACAACTTCCTAATAACTATTTATTATATGTAATATCTTTTTTTTTACAGAAACTAATACGCTATATTCATCGAGTTTGCTGTAAATCTGTTATATTTCTTTAAAGAAATTAGTGGTTGCATATTTCTATAATTACACAATCACTGGATGATCACCACATATCGTAATCATCACGGCTGACTGGGTCGAATTGGTCACAACTGTCACAATATTCACAAACGCATACACAACATAACGCGATATTTGGTTATCACATAAAAATCAGGTGATAAAACTCGACGGTCGTGTACGTGCTTAAAAACATTAATTTTATCGATCAACTGCCGTTACGAACCTGTGCACACGTTTTTTCTCGGGACAAAATGACTGTTGTAAGTCGAATATATTTATATCTTAAAATTATATTTCTCGTATTTAGAATATTAAGCGTTTGAGGTTATGTATTTTGTTTAGATGACATTATATACATACTTGAAAGTTTTTTGTATTTTTTTTGTAGGAATTAAAGAAGTTTCTATATGGATTGTTAAGTGATATAGAAGGTCTGCATAGCATATTAATTACGGATAGAGATGGAGTACCTGTTATATCTGTAGCTGATGAGAAAGCACCAGAACTAGCTATGAGAGCCAGTTTCTTATCCACTTTTGGAATGGCTACAGATCAAGGGAGTAAACTGGGTCTTGGCAAAAACAAAACAATTATATGCATGTATAGTAATTACCAGGTAAACTATATAATAAAAGTCACTTTTTTGTATTACCTGATTTTTACATGGAATTAATTGGAATTCAGGTGATCCAGATGAATAAATTGCCACTGGTTATCAGTTTTATCACTAGTCACAATTGTAACATTGGCCATGTATTATCATTGGAAAATAAGATTGATCCTATTTTAAGTAGTTTAAAAAATGCAGTGGTAGAAGCCTGATGGTTACCTATTGTCCATTATGGGTGATAAATGTTAAATATTATCTGGATGTTACTCTGAACTGTTTTGCAAGTGTGTTGGATATGAACAATGACAGTGTTATGTCAGACAATTACTAATTTTTTAGAATAATGTTTTCATATTTTTACTTATCTGCACTTTTCTTGTAATATTGAAAGTGTAGCATACAAAAGAAATTACCCAAGCAAACATTATGTTGGCAGTTTGGCAACAAATTACTGTTTTTTTGACAACAAGTGTCTGTTTTCAACAGATTTTACTAGGATATGTTTCAAAGTAAAAATATATATATTACAGGAACATTCTCCAGAGCTGAAGATGATATTTGAGTTGAAGTGTTTATTTGTTCAGAAACATTTATATAAGATAACTTTTATAAAATCACAAGATATTTGCTGTAACTTTCCTATTTATTAAATACATATATTAAATACTGGTTTAGAAAGAGAGAATTTTCTCAAAATTAGAAAATACATTTTGAAAACAATAAATTGGAAATTTTTCCTATGTCTGAAACTTTAAAAACATATTGAAGTACTTTGATACATCTCTGAGCTTATACCATTTTTACAAAAACTATATTTCCCCCACATTTATAAAATATAATAATTGTAGATATATATCCGCCTTTCTCCTAATATAATAAAATGAATACTATTAAATTTTGCAACAAAAGAGAATTCCAGAGAATATGTAGATAATCCATTTTCTCTCTTTCTATTAGCAAAAGTATATATTAGTAAATATATGTTATATACATATAGATATATGTGTATATATATATACTAATTATACTTTTTTTACTTTATACACATAAATATATATATATATATATATATATATACATACACAAGTATATATCTTCCTACATGATGTGATAAAATAAAAATATAAATAATGAAGTTAGAAATTAAAATTCATCAAGTGGTACATCTTTTAAATTACATATCGATAGATATTTGTCCTTAATAATTATTTTGAAATGTATGATATAAGAGAATAATTCTGCATCAAGTACACACACAAGTCAGAAAGAAAAAAACAGAAAAATATTTTATAATGGATAAACCAAAGGCTTGCCTTCAAGACCATTAAGAACATTCTGTGCTGCTATTATCGACATGTCGTTGCGAGTCTTTATTGTTGCGCTACCCAAATGAGGAATTATTTCTGCAATTAATAAAAGAAAAACTTGATGATTTGATGATATGTAGGTATGTACTATGGTGTGCATGATTGTGATAAAATATAAATACACAATATGTGAATAAGTTTTGAATTAACATTACTTTAATTAAAAGATAGTTGTTTGCACTTTAATATTACGCATCTACGTCTGCGATGTTTATTTATTGATCTCGAGTTTTTTTAATATTTAGAACCTTATTTTTTCAATTTCTAAACTTTTCAAATATGTAATTGAAGATAATACAAAGAAGTACTAACCAACATTGGGTAATTTTAGAAGTTCGTGATCTGGTGGCAGCGGTTCTGGGTCTGTAACGTCCAAACCAGCAGCAAATATCTTTTTATTGCGAAGAGCTTTCACAAGTGACTCGGTATTGACGATTTGACCGCGGGCTATATTGACAAGGATGGCTGTTGCTTTCATTTTGTCAAATGCACTATCATTGAAAAGCCCTCTGGTTTCGTTGTTCAGAGGAGCAGCAATGATAAGAAAATCGCTCTGCTCCAAGAGTTCGTCTAAAGAGACAAATGTTGCTCCAAGCTCATCACCTGCGTCATTTTAGGATATATTTAACAAGTTCAGGAAACAATGAGTGTCATGTTGAGTAATAAAATATAAATAATGTTATGGTTTTCGCAAAAAGAGCGTAAGTACCTGCTTTTTTACGTGAATGTCCAGTATAGATAAAGCGTCCCACTTCGAATCCTTTTAATCGCTTCACAATCTCTTGACCGATATTTCCCAAACCAAAAATGCCGACTGTAGAATTTCTTATGTCTCGTCCCAACATCCACTGCGGTCCAACTCCTACATTACCCCTTAATTCGAATTTATATTTATAAATATGTCTTATAAAGTGTTAATTTTAATATTTAATAAAAAAATAACGACGAAACGAGAAAAATAATATTCAGAATGTACTGATGAAAAAATAAGCTAAATTAAAACTAATGCAATCGGATTTGTAAAGAGATTTTGCACATATGCTAATTAACATTCCTGAATATTCGTTGCAACAAATTTAAATTCAGAGCTGTCTCAAAATATTTATATAATTTAAAAGATGAAATATATAATTACTGTTCCAGCGCAGTGCGACTTTCGTGGCCACGTCTTGCTGCAGATAATAATAAAAGCACGGCAATTTCGGCAACTGCAGCGGACAATACCTTCGGCGTGTGTCCGACCTTGATTCCTCTCCTTTTAATTTCCGGAACATCCAGATGATCATATCCGGCCGACATTGTCGATATGACTTTCAAATTCGAGCCTAAAAAATACAAATAACTCACACAAACACAAATCTCATATTTTTTTTAATAAACTCATATTCTTGTACATACAAAAGGATATACATATATACACATTTTAATAAACATAAAAACAGTTTTATTGAAAATCAAAATAAATGATTTACCAGCAAGATCGAGAAACTCGCTATTGACATTAACATGATTAACCATAAGCAAAGCATCGTGTCCAGGAAGAGCTTTCAATACTTGTTCTTTAGTGCTTACAACATTTGGTAGGATAGTAACGTCACATCTATCATAACAATAAAACGATAGATTATATATATTACGTAAATTTTCTAATTTTCTACGTTTTTCTAATAATCTATTCTTTTAGACTTACTTTGTTTGAAGCAAGTCGATGCCAGGTGTCGGAATTTCATTGCTGGTTACTAAAACTCGCGGTAAAATCGGTAAAACCATCATGCTGCTTATATCGAAAACGTATTGTCTCCAGTGAGTGAACTGAAGGTCTAATGAGTAACAATCTGGTAAATTTGCACGCTTCACTATCTGATTTATACCACTGCTAAATAGAATGGTAGATAATAACTGTATCAGTTATCGCAACATGTCATACAAAAATATGATATGTTGCGTTAGCGAAAACCGGTTTGAAGATAACGTATGAGACGTTGACGCGTCGAATATAATATATATATATAAAAACAAGTTTACACAATTTAACTTCACGTAAGTGAAAGTCCGTTATATATATTGGGTGTTATATAACAACCATACCTAGACTTCGAACCTAGCATACGAAAACAAACCTGATCTTTTATTTTATTTAAATTAAAAAGATATTAATAAATAAATATAAATAAAGATGACATATTAAGAAAGATAATATATTAGTGTTTTAAAATTTGTGTGATAATTTAAAATAAATCTTAGTATAATTATAAAAGAGACATGAAAAAATAATATAAATAATCTATTGTTTATCAATCGGATATGGAAGTTTTATTAGAAATATAATATGTTGTAATAGCGTTTTTCTTTTAATTGTGACGAGTTTGCCGCAAAATAATAAAATTATAAGTACATACGTATGTACGTCTATATATATTGAGTTGAACAAGTTTATAAAAGTTTAGAACGCCCACGTTTCAATTTCAATACGTATCACGTGATCACATGTAGATCGCAACGATTGATCGATTTTTCGCTACACACATTCGGACAAAAAAGATGATGTGATATGTTTAATCTTCGAAAAACAAAGATTTTGTTGTTATATTAGACGTTGAATACTTACACACTCGAGTGGAGTTTAGTCCAGTTTGATTGTAGCGTAAGTTTATACATATTGAATCTGAAGCCCGGCTCTTGGTTTTCCTAAGAAGAGAGACTTTACGTATAAACGTGTATAATATTGTGTATAAACGTATGATCACGTGTAAAGCAGCGTGATGTAATCGCTACTCTTGTAATGTACGTTTTATATACATTTACGACCGTTCTTTTGTAAAATATGTTAAGTTCTTTTGCGTGATTTTACGAGGTTATGTAAATGTCAAAATTTACATTGAAAATACATGTAAAATATTAATGTATAGAACTTGAGTTTATTTTTTTTTCTTATTTAATACATTTTTATAATACTGATCTGATACACTATTATGAAAATTAAAGATCTGTAGTATAATAGTTACACATAATACTTTTGTTATTATATCTAGTGCTCTTTGTAACAAGAAGAAAATGAAGTTGAATGGAAAATTGTTGCCAATTTTATTTGGTATATCTCTGACAACATTTGGTCTATCCATAGCAGTTTTGCTATATCCTTTGTTAATAAAGGTAATTTTGTGCTTTTTTAAATATATAAGTTATTTATATTAATTTTTTCCAAGTTAATGTTTTTTTTTTCATAAAAATTATAATGTGAAATTTATTAATATCTAAATACAAAATACAAGTTTATTATTATTGCAGAATAAGAATGATGATGAAAAAAAGAAGTATTGGTCAAAGAAATCTGGAAAAGTAGTGACTAGAAAACCTGCAAGACTTGAAATAACAGTGCCTAAGCAGTGTGTATCTGCTATAATTGGTAGAAGTGGTTCTGTGATTAAAGATATACAAGCAAAAACTAATACACATGTTAATATAGAGACAAACCAAAATTTAGAGTCTCAGCATGTTAATATTATTATACAAGGTGATGAAATAGAATATATCACGTTGGCAAAATATTTAATTGATGAAAAAGTAGAAAATCATAAAAAAATCAAGACTTGTAAAGTGATGTTTCTATCAAATGGCCAGCATGCTCAAATATCACATGAAGCAGAATGCATACAAAAAGTTTCAGGTGCAAAACTTAGTTTCTTGGGCAATTCATATAAAGGTATGATTTTATTTTATAATTTGTTTTGTTTTTCTAATAATTTGCTATATTATAATCTATTTTGTACTATGTTAGGAGATAAAAAAGAGCACAAGCTATTAATAAAGGGTACTACTGAAGAAATAGAAAAAGCTATATCTGAGATAGAGAAAACATATCTAAAAAAAGAGGAAGGTGACAAAACTATTTACGACGATCCCGACACTTTAATGTCAGGTATGCAAAACAACAATTGCAAAATGTACTAAATTATTATGGATTTATATATTGTTTTATTAGTTTGTTATTATTACAACTAAAGTTTGATTTAAACAGATTTTTTTCCTCTGGAAGTGTATGTAACTGCAATTGAATCACCAGATCAGTTTTGGATTCAAATGATAGGATCTAAACTCAATGAATTTGAGAAATTAGAGAGTGAAATGACAAAGTATTATGATAATAAAGACATTCGCGAATTTCATTTGTTATCTAAGGTAAATAACAAAATTCTAATAAAATCCTAAACTAGAAATTATTTAGAATAATATTTAACTTTTAAATGAATATTCTATAAAAAATTATTACAAGTACAATTGCACCAATTATACCAACTAAAATTGTTTCGATTTAAATGTCATGTTATTTTTTTACAAGATATTTAGCAAGATATTTAAAAGATCGTAGAGAGAGAAATTAATAATTATTTCTTGATTTTTTTAGATAGAAGTAAACAAAGTTGTGGCAGCCAAATATGAGGAAAAATGGTATCGTGCAGAAATAATAGATGTTAACTTACCTCTGTGCACAGTCTATCTTTTGGATTATGGAAAAATTGTAAAGAACTTTTCTACGGATAACATATTGGAACTTCGCACGGACATGTTGAGCCTGCGAGTTCAAGCAATAGAGTGTAAACTGGGATATATATGTCCGTTGGAGTAAGTAGATTGTAAATTAGATTGTAAATTAACTGGATAAAGCAATTGATTTATGAATAAGCAATTGTCATTATAATATGGATTTTTTTTTTGTTTTCAGAAAACTTGAATGGTCTTCGGATGCCATACAAGCGTTTTCTACTTTGGTTCAACCAGGGGAAAAGAAAGTTCTCATTGCTAAACGTCTAGACTACATAAAACGCCCGAACACATCTTATCGTAAAAATGAATGGGTTCTTGAGCTCGCTCTTTACACCAAAGTAAGAAAACTGAAAAAATTTTTTCATAAAAAGAGTTTCTATTAATATTTTATATTAAAAAATTTTTACTTAATTTGTTTTATTAATTAAAACTGTTTAAAATTAGCCACAGTCATATAGTTTAAACAATAATAAACTGTAGTTATCAAAGCTATATCTATATCCTTACTTTATGTATAGTCTAAGCATCTTGTTACTTGGCATAATATTTCGCAATAACTCATAAACTGCTTATAGTGTTTGAGTTTTCGCGTCACAAATAATTACGTGGCATCCGAGTGTTGTGGCCAAAATCTTGCCAAACTTTACCGCAAACAAAAGACACAAGCAATCATTGAATATAAGGTAGAACAATTAAATATACACAGGAAAACTCACATATATTATGTTTTTGCAGAATTTTACTAACATAGCTCAGGTCCTGGTTGGTCTACAACTTGCTAAGACAGTTTTACTACCATCTGACGACTTTCAGAATTCATTAATTAAAGAATGCAAAAAGCAAGAAAATGAATAAAAGAGTGATGTTTATCTTTATCAGAAACTTTAAAAATTCGTACTTGGACTTCTAACAAGTTCGTCTAAATCCGAGTGATTTAGCAGAACAGGTAGATATGATGTTCAGATATATACACATACACATTTATAATTTTTATACTTTTTGTATGGTAGTAAGCTATTATAAATTTTTATTTTTGTATTTGTGTATGTGTATCTTTAGTTGCATACATATATGTACAACTTTTCCTATTGTCAACTTATATATTTATATGCAATATTTTATATAGACTGAGTTATGAACAATGTTGTTTTTGTTTAAAGAATTTAAGCTTAAAGAAATAATATAGAGCCACATTATAAATTTGTTCAAATCATAAAACGCCAAAAAATAGATCTGAAATTAAGTTTTTTTTATTGTAGCTTTAATAGATAAATAAGAGAAAAAAGCCTTATTTCAAGTAAATAAAGGTCTTTATTTTAACAAATTATTAATAAAGAAATTAATAATAATAATATTAATTATAAATTTGAATTTGTGGAATGTAAATCAGATATATTCACTTGCAATAACAGTTATACAAATTACATAATAGCTCTCCAGTAAGAATTACAAGTAATTTGTTTCGCAAATTAATTTTGTAATTTTTTATTATTATGATATATTGATATTATAATATATATAATATACTGTATTATAATATAATACATATATATTATACAATTACATGTATTGGTTAATGTGAAGAACTTTATGCGCTTGAAATAAGTTTCTTATTCTATAATTTTGATATGTCAAACGTTTTTATAATGATTATTGCAGAGTTTGATTTATTTTATATAATTAAACATAACTTTTTAAGTTATTAAAATTATTTGCATATAGATAATCTTTGTCATAACTGTTTGAAAGATAATGTAACAATGTTTGTTTAATAATAATACATAAAATACATTATTATATTTTTGTAGAGATTTTTGGTAATTTTTTACACCATTTGTAATTTTCTTTTTGTAGTGTATCTTATTATATATATTAAGATTAAAGCATTAAAGTTTATATATATTATTATGATTTATATGGTTTTTTTATTACTGTACTTTTAGCTCTGGTGATTTGTTTTTTCATTGTTAACTGTTATTACATATTTTGTTATTTCTGGCAATAACTAAAACTGTGTAACTTATGGTATAAAAATGCATAGTGTGGGACGGAAAAAACATAAAGTGTTCCGGAGTATTTGTTTCTACCAAAACGATTTTACGAACAACGCGAGTATTCGTAAGACTTGCCAACGAGAAATAATCGGTTAAGTCGGGCACACAAGTGTTTACGGAGTTCTAAAATAAATAAATCGTGTTTTATATTAATCCTTTCGATGCGAAACGCTTCAAACATGATAAAACTCTTGTAATCGCTATGTGCAACGTCCGTATATTGTTTGCACCAAAAGGATTAAGTTAACCGATGCAACCTGCGCGAATCGACGACAAGCAAATCAGACAAACCGCAAAGAAAAACACAGCGGAGAAAGAAAGAATAATCGAAAGTTTGATTGAAAGAAGATCGAAAGTGTCGAGGCGTGACTCAAGGAAGAAGGATATAACGATTTTTTTTCTAGAACTTTGCCGCACGCTTCAGCGACTCGCGACCATGCCATCTCAGCGACAATTGACTTGTCGAGATAAGCATGGTGCAAGAAGTAACCAGAAGTAATTGTCGGTTCCTTCCAGTAAGACTAGAAAGCTGTGGTGAAGTAAAACGTATAAAACTGCAGTAGCGGAGTTCCTCTCTTTAGTTTGGCTGCCACGTTTACTTTCATCAACTTCAATTTTCATCACAAGAGAGAACAATGAATCATCTGGTAAATAACAACTTTAGCAAATAATATTCGTATTAGAATCTGATTCGATTTATATACATGTACATATTATTTTTGAACATAAAACAATCTAGAGAAATGAGTTTTATTAAACGTGACAGCAATAAAGAATTTTTTTTCTCTTCTAGAGTATCGCATTGACATTACTGTGCGTCATTTACGGCGTGCTAGGAGGCAGACGTTACATTGCGATTTCCGTTGACGGTATTGACGGTATCGATGTCATCGAGGTGAATCCACTTGTATCTTCTCTCTCAAGGGTGACACGACAAACAGAAGCGTATCTTCCAGCTGCCGTGCAGCCCAGTATCGTTCAGGACGAGTCCGAGGGACAACGTTCTGAACGAGCGACAACGCGTGTTCTGGACTACGTCGACTTTGGAGGACACACAGGATCGAATGGAGCCTTCAGCTGGTACGCTGATTACCCGGCGCATCGTTTATAAGCTTTCGACCTTACCGCATGGAAGAACAAAAATAAATAGGAAGGATGTTTTCCGTTTAACGCAGAAAGAATGTTTCAATATTGAACAACTCTTAAGATACATGTAAAGATTTTTTCGAGACGATAATATCCGTGCTTTACATTATAATTCAGAGTTTTATTTTCTGGTATTTTGTTACGATACAATAAATAGTGAGAGGGATTGACAACATCTTGTCGACTTTTTGTTTTGTTAATATCCAGCTAGCTATTTCTCCATGGATCTAAAAATACAGCAAAGCACGTCAGTCGATCCTCATTGCTGCTCAGACAAAACCAAACATCGAATCCATCAATAACACGATATTATATGTAGGTACAGCCTCAAAGATATGATTACATTCATTTCTTTATACAGTTAAGTGTAGTGCCCACACTTTATATATATATATATATATATATATATAGGCGTGTCTTTTGTTTTTAAATTTACAGATAGATATACGTAAAATACATATACATACACGTATACTAAAACATTTGCTCATCGAAAGCCCGTAAGCAACGCGCGGAGATTATTACGTCGAAACAAATTCTCGATCTTGTATTTATTACTACAGCACATATTTTTATATCATTCGGATCATTTCTTCTTATTCTCTTTAATTTCAGTCAAAATATACGCACATCGAAAACGAGTTCTGTATCATAATCTTGTCCATGTCTTGTGTGCTAATTAAACTGCACATTGATCACCGCCAACATTAACATTTATCACAAGGGAAGTGATCTGTTGACTGAAGAATATTTGCGATCAGAAAAACTATTTTATTCTTTTTGTTTGATAGAGAAACCAAGGATGACATAAAACTTCGTTCGATGTGTGTATTGACAATAATTTATTTATTATAATAGACAAAATAACAAGTATACGTTTCTTCTCTTTAAACAAGAAATACACACAAACTTTGCAACAACAGCCTAACGTTGTGACATCGCGGTTAAATAAACGTCGATTGCGAAATTACGCGCATAAAATATGGATCACAATGCGTACGACACGCTCTAAATTAAAATATTCAGCGTTTGCTGCACACGTAGCCTCTGAATTATTGACAGAAACTATCGATAATTTGCACTACTGTTGCTAAAACTTAATTACTGGCTGACTCTTACATCTATATTTTTAAAATCTTCAGTTATATAAAATTTATTTATTTTGATTCCCTCATCTTTCCCTCAAATTACACATTTTTATCATGGAACAAAATGTGGTTTCTTATATTTAAAGCGTCAGTAACACAATAATATATTTAAGTTTTATGAAGTTTTTTGACAAGTTTTCATCTTTTTGGCATATGGCATCACGTTGAACATTATGAGAGTTTGCGATGTGTGTGTGTGTGTGTGTGTGT
>QVOB01027475.1:0-45738 GCA_014839585.1 Pseudomyrmex concolor | reverse complement strand
AAATTTGTTAAATCTAAGAGAACGGTTTCTTTAGATTTAACAAATTTTATTAAATCCAAAGAAATTAATTTCTTTGGAATAATTTCATTTGAAATTTGTTAAATCTAAAGAAACCATTCTCTCTGTGTATATTTGGGTTTTCTTTCGCCGATTATTGCAAATGTGATGCGATATCGCGAGCAGATTTTTTTTTTCGCACACATGGCTGGAAGAACTGATTTCGAACATGCCATCACATTACCTGTCTATAAATTCTGCCAATTGTTTCAGTGTCGGTTTTTCTCGCGCACCTGTTTCGACACGAAGGTACCGTTACACTCGGTGCACGAAATTACAAGAAGCGCTTCGAAAGAGCGCGGTGACGCGGGCATACCTGGAACGTAAATCGGTCAGGAAGAATTTTCGTGTGGTCGGTTAGAGTACAAGGGAGACTGTTGTAGGGCACCAGAGAATTTGTGGTGGTACCCCCGAATTATCGAGAATTCGCGATCGCGCTGCAGGCCCTGAAATTTGCGGTTCACGAAACCGCCGCGCACCGACCACATACCGCGCACCTAACACTTTCGGATAATAATTTGTATAGCGGGGCGATGTTTTGTTGCGCTCGTCGAAAATTACGAGCGAAATTCCGGGTCAAACCCCAAGAGAGCAGAAGAGAGAGAGAGAGAGAGAGAGAGAAACACGGGGGTGTTCGTAAATTTGCGATGATAAACACTCGCACGTGCAAAACTGGCGAAAATTTTTACCGCAAAATTCATTTCGATAGTGACACAAGTTTCGAAATACATTATGTATAATACTATTATCTTAATGAAATGCGAGAACGAGATTCTCTATCTCGAAAATATCAGACTTTGCAAAATAAACAATATTTGTCACGACTAAAATGTGTGTTTATACGCGCGTGCCTTCGCAATTTTGCGCAAGCGATTACAAATGTCGCTGAATGTTCTGTATACGTAGACTTTTTTTTTTTTATATTACGAAACAATGTTTCTGTCATTAACGTATTGCTCTATCTTATCAAGAGAGAAAAGAAGTTTAAGTCATGGTCACATGTTATCCGTAATGAACTTCTCATATCGCAATAATAAACGTCACATGTTACTCACTGTTTGTACTTTGTTATTTTTGTTTTTTTTAATCGAGTGAATCATTGGGTTACTGGGTTAATAGGTTTTGCAAATTTTTTAGCATTAGTTTATAACAATAATTAAGGAATATGTCGGTTGATATCGCGGTTTTTATAAAATGTCGCGTAGACGATATATTTAATATCTTTGATTAGTAGACACTTTTGACAAAAGTCTACAAAATCTCGATTTTATTATACTCGAACTCGTCGTACGATCGAAGTAAATATTTACGTAATCTTCGATGTGCGCGTTGCAAAAAATTAAATTGTATAATCTAATTCTCTTACGAAAGAGACTTCGCGCGCGCGTTACACACACATACACAGCGCGTAATTCTCTGATGAAAACAATCTTTCGGGAAAATCTCTTTGGGATTAAAAATCCCAAAATGTGTGTAAAGGGGGGTGCGATCACTGCCGATTAGACGATCCATCGATTAAAACTTCGCTCGTTTTCTTTCTCTTTTGACAATCTACTCTCATTAAATTTTTCGGAATTCCACACATTATTGGCGTGAGCCCACGTGCTACTGGCCGACCGAAGCTTATCAGTTATCGTCGGCAGCAAAAAAAATTGATAGAACATTCTTTCGCCGATCGTGATCGTGTGACGATCTTAATAATTTGAAAAAATTCATTTATTACAACGAATTATTTCGAAATGAATTTGTGCAATATGTATAAAATGAACATTTACGCAATACTGCGAATATCTTTTTTCCAGGTGACTCTCTCATCTTTTGAAATATCTTATCTTCGTCTATTTTAATACTCGTCTTGGTTAATATTTCACGAAATTGTTACACATTAATATCTTCTCGACGTGCAGAAAATTAGTGTTCATTAATATTTTGCAACATTTTGTTACGTATTAATATCTTGTCGACGTGCAGACAATTAAAAGTTCGGAGATATATGTTTATATTCATTCTCGATTCTGTTACATCCATTAAACGAAACTGTGTCGAAACATCACATTCGAACTGAACGCGCGTTACGCAAATTAAATTTAAATATAAATTGGCAAACAAAAATAAGAATAACGCAGCGCTAAGATCTATTGCTCTTGCTCTTTTCAACAACGTTGAAGGATCGATGTTGTTGGCTCCCGTCTTCGTCGTCGTCGTCGTCTTATTGCAAATGGCGAAATCGATATTACGCTGTCGCGAAATGACGGTCTCTCGTGCCCAAAGGTAACTTACATACGTTTACGAAATTGCTTCCGCGAGCATCCGGATTTCTCCTCTTGCATTTCGCTGCATACGATGATTATTATTCGCCGTATTTCGAATTAGATCGAAACGCATGAATGCAATCGGTCGCGAATGATTTCACGTAATCGCGGAACACACAACGGCGGTTCTTTATAAGCGCGTAGGTATGTACATACGCGCGCTCTCTCTATCTGTCCGTTATTTGCCCGCGAGTCTCTCGCCCGCAACAAAAGGACACAAAGAGATCGCGAGATGCGTTGCGCTATCGTGCAACGCGGCAAATCATTTCGCACCGTTCGCGTATTACGTTATTTTGCAATCCCCGCAATTTGTCCGTCCATCGGGTCATACAATTAGACACAGTTTATGAAATTTTCCGTGAATCACAGGTGTTTAATATGTAATACGCAAGTCCGCGCGTTCTGACAACTGATCGGTGTCTTGATTTCTCACGTAATCATTGGCAGCGTTCCTGTGGAAACGTGCGTCGAAATTGTCGAAAATGAGTGACGTCTTGTACCGCATGCGTAATCAATTGACGGGATCAAGTCAACGTTGAACAGCGCATCACACCGTCGTATCGCAGGGATTGTTGATAGAAGTCGGAAAATATCGCGATCGCTAAAGCCGGTATTTTTTAGTCCAAGATCTTAAATAAAAACTCTAATTGTACGAGGAAAATTGACTCGAACAAATGCTTGGTCCTAAAAAGTTGAAGAGAATTCGGTGTTAAAAAAAAATTAGAAGTTAAATATTGGATAATATACTGCAGGCGAATTATCAACCGTCATGCGCATACAATTACATAACTTTGATAAAGTATAATTTCGTTCAGAATGTCGATTTAAACTTTTTGTTTTTTAATTAAAAGTAAATATATACCAAATATATAAGAGAGAAATCGAGTGACTTGGGAAATTTTGCAATTTATGGGATTGTGTCTCTTTATTTAGCGGGTGTGTGGTATATTGAGATGTTTTGAGATCGAAATCATGTGTATTCAAGTCGATTGTGACAAACGCGCGTTCACAAAAACGAGTTACACGTATCTCTCATTAGCAAAACTGAATGAAATAATTTCGCATAAATTGGAGAACTGATGTATACAAGCGATACAAACGCAAGAAACGATATAATGTAACAAAAAACATAACGAGAATATTATCTCTCTTGATTTTCATTATTATTTGCCGGAGCACGCCAATGCGAGAAATCGCTTGTTTTGCGCGCACAACTCGAGAGACGCGGAAGTGTCACGTGAGCCGCGTTTTCGTGTATTCGCGTGTTCAACCGTGACAACGTGAAACTTTAACGCGCGATTCCTGACCGCGCGCATGTCGCACGTGTTGCTCACGACGAATATTCGCGACGCCGAAGCCCGGCCGTTTGGTGGCGATCCCGTTATTGCATCGAGGACCCTATCGCTATCGGCCGCATTCTAATATTAAAATACGAGTGCAACGACCGCGATACGGCCGCGCAGAAGACGCGCTTCGATGCTCGCGCCCTGCAGGATCCGCGTTATGACTAAACACACACACACACACAGAATAGAACAGAGAATACCGCATTTCATGTTCGAGTATCAAGGTCTGTCACGAGACACGATACGCGATGATTTTTTTATATTCCCCGTCTTTTGAAGGACGCGCCGACAACACATCGTATATCATTAATTAACGATATTGCGAGAGAAAAGTAACGAAATAGAGAGAAACGCAGCAAATATAGTAGAGTTTTATAGTTCCGGTTTGTTTTACGTCAAAGATTTTACGCCAGAGGTATTTACTCGCTTTTACAATAATTAACTTGGATTAAAAAAAAAAAAGAGAGACAATATTCCATGTTACGCAATGTCGGATAGATGTTAAATCTGCGGAATGCTTGTGTGAACGGTGTGAAGATATTGATTTAAATTAAAACCAAGAGCAAAACGAAATGTCAAATTCTCTATCTTTTCGCGTGCGTGCGGTTGTCTCTCCGGCAGAAATATTTTGTTCGCCCGCGTCAATATTATTACGCAACGAGTTGCCCACGCCGCGCGGCCACGTTGTGTCACTTTTCTCACACGGTGCATTCGAAATATCACTTCGGAATTGGTTCCTTACTTGGCTAATCCGAAGAGACGGCGGCGTTTTCGCCCTGGAAGAGCATGTATTTTTCATTTCGCAAAAGCTGGTAGTTGCAACTGCAACGTATTACATACCTCTAAGAGTTTCGATTACGCCAGTATCGATTAGCGCTCTCTCTAATGCTGATATGAACACACACTCACTCTTTCTACAAAAAAAAAAAAAAAAAAAAAAAAAAAAATACACGCGGCGAGTCGCTAATTAAATTAAGTGTCGCAATTCAGGCTAAGAGCCGTGTGTGCGAAGACCAAGTTTGAGTTCGCTCTGACAACGTGGCTTGCGCCACGTCAATCGATATCATCGCGACCGGTCACAGTCACACCGGCGAAAGATCACACGCGACAATAGCAGGGCTTTTTAACCCTGTTGCGCTTCGAATGCGTTTCGTCGATGTTTTGATTCGCGAAAGCATGCGATCAGTATTTCTCTTTCTCGGATGGCAGTTTACCCGCGCGAAAAATCAACGCGTAGTCTCTCTGCGCTGCGCGCATTTAATTAGTATCTCATTAAAAAAACTCGACGAATAATGTAAGAAAAAGCGACGTATCTCTGTACGTTTTATTTTTTTTTGTTTTTGTAATTTACACACACTTGCGTTTATGTTTGGTTTTTTCATTTATGTACAATCCATTCGAATGATACTCTTGTGTGTAATTTATTTCGCGGAATGTGTGTGTGTTTCGCTCGGGGGAGATGCGCGACAACGAGATATCTCGTTGACGGGTCGCGTCTCACACAGAGAGAATTGGAAATTGTGCGTCTATTTCCGCGCTAGAAATGCACACTACTTTGAAGAGACCGTCGTGTTCGCGCGAGCGCGAATCTATCCTCTATTCCACAACGGTGGCTCGTTGTAAACAATGACTTCGTGTCCGACCCAGATTCTAAGCCCACGTAGAAAGCGGACTCGCTTGCATAATCCGTAAGTGCAGCGCGCGTATCCGTGCACAAGGTATATGTATATTCATTCGTTTTCTTGCGTGTCGCACGTATTGCGCTCGGCGGTATTGTGTGCGTCACCTGTATTGTATGTGTGTGTTACGTGCGTCACTTGCACGTTTTTACGTGTTTTTGTCCGGGATCGCGCTCAATCAAAAAATTCGTAGTTGGACGTGATTACGCTCGACGGAATACGCTTCTGATGAACACGAAAACTTCGTGAAATATTTGTGGCATGCCGTGTAAACGAGAGAGAAGAACGCATTTATTAACATTAAATTAGAATATTTTCATATTAATAGGGGATTTTTTTATTATTAGATGCCTTTTTTGAGAGGCGTTTAATTTTAAATGAATAATGAATGGTAAATAAGTGAAAGAGAGTACGTGCTGTGGGAAGATATTTTGAATAAACGGAACGCGATGAAATTAGCTATGTTTCATTAGAAAATAATTTAAATTCGTTGGGCTATAAAAGAGAAACCGACATTTTTCTCAGTAATGTGAAAAAAAAAAAAAAAGACTCGAGTTGTCGCAAGAAATTGGTGGGACACATTGTAGTTGAATGCGAACTCGTCGTGATATGTATAGAATGTAGAGTAGGATATATATGGTATATTAAAGGGCGATCCACTCAAGTCAGAGCACTTTTACAAAGTCATTAGGTTACATTAGAATATCGGAGTTGTAGTATGTCAAAGTTTGTATAAAAGTATATCGTGCTCTACTACAGAGCTTTGTGCGCGCGCGAAGATCTGCGCCGTATATCTATTCTTGATTTGTAAGCAATTTTATTTAAGCACGTTGGTCCACATTTTTCGCGAAAAATTGAAGTTAAACTTATCTTAATGTTTCTCTCTCTCTCTCTCTCTCTCTCTCTCTTTCTCTCTTATCTGTCTGTGTTTATACTTATCTGTTACGTGTCCACAATAAAGAAATTTCATTTCAGGAACTAACTGAAATTCGAGAAAGTCAAATTTGACATAACAAATTTCACATTTTTCAAGCTTAACACCAGAACAATCAAAAAGTTGAGTGTACACCTAGTTTTACACATCTGTCAATTTGACGATTAATTGAGAAAAAAAGTTTTGTTAGTATGTGTAATTTCTTTAATATCCAAATAATTAACTTAATTAACACATTAGTTCTAATTTATTCAATATTTAAATAATTAATTAACAAACAAAGATAGCTTTCAGCTACAAAGATTTTTAACATATCATTGTGTTTTCCTTGTTAAAATAAAGCTACTCGGAACATTTTTATAGATTGCATTTCTGAAATCCGTCATATTGACGAGTTTCGATTGTTCTAGAGTTAATTCTATGTCTATGCAATAGTTAACAACACTTTCTTTCGTTATTATCTAACAATTTCCAACGACGTGCCCTGCGATACATTTATAAAGGTAATACGTATACTCTGTATGCACCTTCGCTCCGTTCTGTCGATATCTAGGAGGGAAGAACCGTTCCCGTTAGCTCAGCACTTTCACCCGGATCATCACGACCCAGATGATCGCGTCTCTCTAACGGTGCGGAGTGTGCCATTTCTCTTTTGCTCTCTTTCTTTCCCCCTCTCTCTCCCTCTCTCTCTCTCTTTCTCTTTCTCTCTCTTTCCTCCTCTCTCTATATTTCTCTTTTTTCTCTCTTTTTCTACTTCATTTCTATCCTTCTCACATGAAAAAGCTTTTCTCTCCTGGAAACTTCAAATTTCTCGATCACGCGAACGGACAATCTCGTGAAAATCGCATTCGGGCACGATTCGCGCGTTTTCAACCCGCGAGAGAGCGAGGAACGGAGCTTAGCAAGCGGCTTGGCGGCGGCGACGGCGGCGGTCCGCGTCGGGCTCGTCGGGAAGGAACGAAGTGAGAGGGACCGACGAAGAGAGCATTGACGACGGTAAGTAGAGGGACGAGAAAGGCGCGAAGGGGTAAGAAAAGGAGAGACGGCCGAGAAAACAGGTTCCTCGGCCAGACCAGAGGCGACCAACCGCCGGCCGGAGAGCCGGGTCACTCACCCAGATTCTACAAACAACACCAAACACCGTCCATCCTTCGTCCGTTTCACCGTCCCGCTCTGTACGGACGCGATTTGCTCCTCTTCTCCGTTTTCCCTACGGATTCTTTCGTCCCGTTCTCTTGCACCTCCGCGCGGGAAACGCGACGTCTGGAGGATTCTGACAACCGAGGCCGAGACTCCGGGATCTTCGGCACATGCACGCGGCGCGCGTCGAAGACGACGTGAGTCAGAACGAGCGAGAAGAGAGAAAGAGAGAAGAGAGACAGTCGTGCTATAGAGAAAACCCGATGACACGATGTCTGCGAGACATGACCCTCTTCAAGGTTGCGTCTGGTGGATTCGCCTTCATGTTGATTTCTCGCGACAGCTCGTCCTCACGTGGCATTGTACCGGGGACAGATGCTGTCACGGTGTTGAATTGTCAAGAAACTTGCTCCGCGTGAAAACGGCGGGAATCGCGTCGCGCCCCACAACAGTGTGTCTGTAACACACTCGTTGTCTCGTGAAGATACGTTTGTTATTTCGTATGTTCTGTTTTGACGACTCTGCGAGAGTTACGAGAGAGATTAAGAAAATTCACGCGTTCGCTCTCAAATATATAATACATGTGACACAGATATATCGTGCGAAATATTACGATCTCTCTTTCTCTCTCTCTCCGAGTTTAATTTCAATGACACTCTCTTTGAGCACTTCGGTTATTAAAGTTCAGAAAGATAATTTCGAAGACGAAACTTCAATAGCAATTTTGTTCCTCGTTTTATTTAAAACGAATTTTTGCCGAAACAAAGAGGAATCGGAATGAATCCCGCCGGGGAAAAAAAAACTACGCTACGAATTGTCAGTTACACGATACGCGGCAAGCGATTCGAGATATCGAAACGCGGAGAAAGAGAACTCGATCTACTCTCGCCGCGTGCAGGACAGAATTTAATTTCTTTCTTCGCAATATTGCGCAAGCGGAAAGAAAGAAATTGCAATAAAAGTAATCGAGAAATCTTTTGTTTTCTCCTCCGCCGTTCTCTCCCTCCCTTCGCCTTTCTGTCGATCAACGTTCTATTCATTGTGAAACACCGCTGCGAGTATAACGCGGAAAGTACGTAGCTGTCTTCTCGCGGGGAACCCAGACGAACGAATTGCATATAACACGCGACGACGTGCTTTTTTGTTGTTATTTTAGATTTCTATCGGAATCTTTCTTTCTCTCTCTTTCTCACTTTCGAATAATGGGGGAAGTTCATCGCACACAGTCGTGACATTTCGTCGCGTGGGCTCTCTCGCGGAGAACTTTTAATACGTCTAGAATCGAGTCTATGTACGCGCGCATTAACGGGAAGCGTGCGCACACTATTGTCGCTGTTGTATTAAAATTGAATAACACGACGTTGGAGTACGATGTAATTCGTTGCTCGTGACATACGCGAGTCCGTACATTTATTGACCCCCACGAAATTGTGTCTCTTTTTCTCTCTCTCTCTCTCTCTCTCTCTCTCTCTCTCTCGAGCTGTTTGCTCGATTAGCATCGACGACGCCTGGGTGCGTGTTGACTCGGGAGAACGAAATCCGCGTTATTGTACGAAGTGCGTCGTAATTGGAAGTTAAGTAGTTAGAGAGAAAGAGAGCCAAGTATCTTCGATATCACACTCTGATTTGTATTAGTATGTACGCTTTCCTCAAGGGTAACTGAATTATTAAGTTACGGGTTTAAAATTCATTAGTTAATTAAATGTATCGTCGATGACATAAATTTTATTATGCAAATTTTTTTACGTGGAAGAGCCACCGTGATTCATCGTCACATGAAAATAAAAACAACAGACGGGAACTACTGCAGATTTTTCTCTGTAAATAATTGTGTATTATTACAACTTTATTATAAATTATTAAAATTTCAAACAACACATTTATTAAATATGTAAATATGTAAGTTGTTTTATACAATATTTTTCAGAACTCTGAACTATTCAAACTTTCTTTTTTCTATAAAATTGTAGTATTGTTTAGTCTTTTATCAAATATGATGAAAAAGTGCGTGTTTTATCGCTACGCCGTAGTTTTCTTTTGAATGGATTAATTGATTGCGCAGATTATTATCGTGAAATCTCGGAATCTTCGCACGTCGCGCGACGCAGCGCTGCCCTTCTCTCCGATTTCATTTGTCTCTTTATCTAAACGCGTGCCAAATACTGCGCTAACTTGCCTCGATAACGATAACTTATCGCTCGTTGCTTAACTTATCTTGTCGACCTCTTTGCCCTCGTATTTTATGCGCCTTCTGTTGTCGACGCGCGTCGTCAAAACAGCGATCTCACGATCATTGCGTAAGATGCGTGACTGCTGAAAGCGATCGAAACGTCAACGCGGAGCGTTTAAGATTTGTTAAACTTCCCTTTAATCTTGATTTTGTGCGCGTCGCGTTTTTTATCGTCGAGAGAATGCTTCGACCGTAGACGAGCGATTAAGAATCACACATCGTTCTGAAATCAAATTAATAACGCAGTTGTTTTTAAGTGTCTCGGTCATGATCTGTCAAATTCTTAGTCCAGTATTCTCCTAAGATTATTTTATTCGATATTTATTGTTCTCTGTAAATATCGATCTATATTTAAAACAATGTTTTGATCATACGAGCGGAGTCGAGCGCGTGTTTTCAAACTCGTATTTTAGCAGAGAAACGAGCGAAAACTCTTAAGATCGAGATACTAGAGAGCTGTCCGATAAATGTTTAAATACCTACGTGTACATGTGTGTGCGTTCACGTTTTGCTTGCTCGTGCGGGTCCGATGTCTGTTCTCTCGCGTAACCTTTGCTCGCGCGCTGGAAGGAAGCGCTCCTTCGAAAAGCGCAAATAGGTCGGGCTATTAGTGTCCGGGAACGCGATAGTTCTTTCTTTCTTTCTCTCTCTCTCGGACGTTGTGGTCCATTAGAGACGTCACTTAGCGTCGTCGTGACGTCGGAGCGTTTAAGTGCTGCGTTATTTTTCGCATATTGTACGTCGCGCGCTCTCTTGCCACACACGTGCCCGCCGTGAAGACGCGAGAAAACACGTGTGTGGAAACACACACATGTACGTACGTTTACGCCTGGCATGGCACAGAAATGCAGAATATAACTGCGTCCCACGCAAGGTGCACGGCATAATAGTGTAGTTCCGCGAGTAATTTAAGGTGTACGATTTCTCTAAAAATTTTCGCTTGCTTGCTGATTGGGTTTTCGATAATTATATACCGATAATTATATATAGGTAGAAATAATTTTGGTCATTTCTGTTTGTCACTTGAGAATCAAACGAGACACATTTAATACAGTAAAACAAATAAAAGTAATATAATAGTATATAAAACAATATAATTTTTTAACAGAAATTGCACTCACATGTTTTGAACGCGTCGTCTGCACGTCGTCTCACGCTTTCGTCGAGTTGAAAAACGTTATTATATTGATCTGTTATTTTTACGCAATAGTTATCGAATCGAATTTTCGATCCCCGCGTGAGCGGTCGTAGGTGTCGGATTGACCAATATTTGTTCTGCGCCCGCAAATAGATCGGTGTGAGGTTAAAAATTAAGGCACTAAATCCACTTGGCCGTGAGATATAAATAAGCTCTGTATCGCGCGAATGACGTATCAAAATTAAGGCGCGTATATATGTATAAGCGAACGATACGATGGATGAAGAGAGAAATATTTTTTTTTGTTCGTAATTCTCTTGATTTTGAGCGAAGTTCCGTCATTCGCGGCACGATTCCCGCGCTTTTCTCCGCCAACTCGGCGCATTTGTTTCGCGAATTCAACGTCCTTGGGCTGACGACCTGATGACGTAGCCGCTGCTCGTATCGGCGTTACGAGGTCGACGATGAACGGCATTGCGATCCTCGCCGCCGCATGATCGGCTGCGTGCGCGTTTAAACGGGGTTTTCGGGACGCCAAGTTAATGATATCGTTTTAGTCGGCGAACCGAGCATATTTTTCAGTGGAAAAATTATAGAAATTATATATGTATCTTTTTTTTTTTTTACATATATATATATATACTTTTGCGTCGATTGATACGTCACTCTTCATTAGAGAGACTATTCGCGAAAAATCCAGTTCAATATAACGAAGACAGCGATATTGCGCGAATAAAATGTTTGTAAATGATAACTTTAATAACATTTTATATATTATAGAAAAAGAGATTGTAAGTGGCAGTTTCGATGCGACGTTTTGACGAACGTTAAATAAAAAAGTAATGAATTTTCCAATCTTGTAATAAAATCATTATGAATATAATGAAAATAATTATAAAATAATTATAAATAATTATAAATCATTATAATTGTAAATATAATTTTTGTGATTTTTGTGTGTAAAACGCATATTCTACTGCCAGAAAATTGATACTCGCTGCGCCGAAATAGTCGGAATCTGCGAAAAAGTCGAGAGACGTTTCGTTTTATTATTCGCTCAAGAGTTACAAAAATCTCGCTTGACTGTGCCGTAAATCAGTTCGAATCCGATCTCACATTAGCAATAACCGTACTCGCAATAACGTCGGGGGGAAGGGGGGAGGACAAGAAACGCCGGCGTGTGTGTCCGCGCTTGTTTTAAAGTGTGCGCGCAGGTATTCGGGATACAGTTAGTCGACCTTGCTGCGCGTTCGGGAGATGCTAAAATAAAAAGTGAGACGCCAACGCTCGTCGGTATTTCGTTGTACGCTCCGTGTGCGAGAGACTCGCTGATGCATTTCGCGAACGTATAAGAAAAGCTATAACGCGATGAAAAAACGCGCGCGCGCGCGCGGTGCGTCTTCCGGTGCGATCTGTAATTTTATTGCGGCGCACACATAAAATTCATCTATATAGCAATGGTTTTTTTTTCTCGCTCGCAAATATCCGCGTGGCGAATCCGAGGATGCATCCGCGAGATGGTATCGTTGTCCGTCGTTAAGCCATCGCAAACACATTCCGCTTCGATTCCGCATCGGAGAAACGAACAACGCGCTCTGTCCGTCCATATAATTTATCTTCTATTGTTGGGTTCTCCGTTGTGCTTTCCCAGGCCGTTATCGCAACGATGCAGTTTTCACGAGTCTTCGAACTCGTAGATCTTCGAACTGCGGATTTCGTTGTTTTTCTAATATCCATCGCTTTCTCTCTTTTTTTTTCTCTCTTTCTTCCTCGTCTTTGCGATCTATCAATTTAATTCTGCGGAGATTCCCGATCTATCTGTACGATCGCGAATTACATCGGCGTTCACGCATCGAAAAATGCAACATGCAATTTCAGCAATATATCTTCACATCTATACGCTGATAGATATTGACCGAAGCTATCGTTTCGCGAATCATGCGGTGGAAATTATCGACTACGCGTACGAACTTCTTCTTTGCTTCTTGCGTTGCCGCTGATGCGTCGAGCTGGAAATTTTTTTAATCGCGCAAAATGTCACAAATGTGAGATGCATAAGACGTCGCGGCGAATTATTCAAATAGGTAATATTCATACGCGAAACGCGAAAAAGTACGTCGCGTAATTACACGGCGTAGATTTTTAAACAGCGCGCAAATGTCACAAAGGCAGTAATTAATGTTGTTTTATTAATGCTGTCGCGTCGCCTGAAAAAGAAAAAAAAAACAAATTGGGGTATGCTCAAGATTTAAAATAAAATTCTCATTCTTCAAAACGAGAATAATTTTCGCGAAAGTTTATACTTAGTGAAAAAAATTATTTTCCAATATTTTTATAAGCACAAAAATTATTAGGTATCTTATTTATCTGTAAAATAATAATAGATATTTTATTTATCTACCGTTTTTTGAAAAAAGTTGCAGTCATCGCTAAATTTTAGAAACCCCATTAACCTTTCGAGAGTAAATCACGAAGTGATAAAATATCTCTTTCTTCAATACTCGTGTCAAGACTAGTCGTTACTTTTTCTTTTGACCTCCTCTCTCGTGGTACTTCACATCGTTCCACAATTTATCGTGCCTTACTTTCTGAAACAAACACGTGCATTATCTCGCATCGGCGATACTTTTTTTATGCCGATAACGGAAGCTTTTATTGATGCCGGATGATTATCTTCTATAATCGTGCCGATTATTTTCTCTCGCGGTCGTATCTCGAGTCTGTCAACGCGCCGCCGCCGCACGCGGAGAACGTGTCTTCGCGGTGAAGGGGTGAGTGAGAGAGATGCATCCCTAATCGGGTATGTGTCGGTTCCGTTTACGTGCACGCGTCACGTGCACACGTCGTCGTATACGCTAGATGTTGAGAGCCTTCGCGCGGCATGCGGTATTTGTGTTCGTCCACGTGTACAGCGCTCGGTATTATGTCACACCGTGTATCGGAGTCAGTGACCCGACGTGCGCACCGAGCGTGCCCGACGACTCTCCGACTTCCGTGCCACGCACGCCCATTAAGAACCACGAAAATTCGGTGGACAATACCGCGAGCACATTCTGCGGTTGTGCGTTCGAATAGACGCAAATAACGAGTGCACACAATGTATTTTTAGATTCTTTTGTATTTTATATCTGTGCGCGCCCGACTAGCAATTTTTTTCCTCGGTTAATGTATGAAATATAAATAATTGTAATATTCTATCTGTGCTATATTGCAACAAAGGAAAGAATTAAAAAAACAGAGCATATGATACTTTTACATAGGTTAAATACAAAAAAAAAAAATTATGTCGGCTACACGTGCGAGCCTGTAACAACAAACGATTTATAGTTTTTAATGAAGCACACATGCGTAATTATTACGTAATTATAACGTAAAATTTTATAACATTTATGCCATTATATCCTAAACGAGAAAGTTGCAATTACTAAAAAATTATATTGCAGTTAGCGTTTAATTTTTGTTTTAAAAATAATTTTTTTAAACAAGAGTTAGATAGAAAAAAGAGCTTTTTATCTGGTTATTGTAGATATATTTAATGATAAATATCAGTTACGCGTGTGAACATCTTAAGTACACACACACGTGTGTGTGTGTGTGTGTGTGTGTGAGGAGATATATAACAGAGAGGTGTTTTTATATTTTTAAAATAAAATTTATCCACATATATATATATATATATACACACATATAATGGAGAAAACAGCTCGCGCGTTTCATCGCAAATGATCTCGAACGTAATTTTCTTGCGCTTCTGAGGCCAATCGCGTTAATTGCATGCAACGAGCGAGGATTTTATGGAACGCGATGAAAAACTGATTTTCACTGCGGTCTCTTCGAAGCTTTCAAGTGGGGCTATTCTTGCAAAACATCAGCCGCGAAGTGTATATATTCGCGCGCATGTGCTCGATGGCATATGATCACCCGGTATAAACGGAGAGAGGCGCGCGTTCCTATTTAGGTAAAAATCGAGAAAACGTCCGAAGCGCGTATTTAACCGCATTTGCTCCAGTTTCTCCTTCATATCGGTCTCTCTCCGGTTTTCGTGCAAACTCTCGCGCGAGAAAATTTATTATATGACAAACGTCAAAATTAAATGAACCGTTTCGTACACAGCTCTCTATAGTGTCGTAAATATATGTAGGAGATACATGTATGTATAACTTACTGAGGGAAAGTGTGCACTGTAGAGTATGTAAAATAAAATGTCATAATAGATTAGTTGAGTGCGAAGAAACACTTTTTAGAAAGACGTACGTCAACTCTAGTTATGTCTATTAAAAAAATATAGAGATTATCACTGTTTATCTTTATTGGCGATAAATATAGTTCGTTAAAATTCAGAACGTCTGCGCACACACGTGTGTTAGTCTCATTGACGTACCAACGTCCCACGTTAGCGAGGCACGTGTGTTATGCAAGTGCGATTTAATGTTACAAGTCACCGCAGAAATGTGCAGCGTGCTAGTCACTTTCGCTCATTTGAGAGGCTGCGGAGGTGTTGATGAAAGTGTCAGGGCAAGTGTGAGTCACCTTCAACGACTGGATTTTTCAACGATTCGATGACGTTTTTCTTCGAAGTTGCGCGCAGCAAGTAGCTTGCGCTTTCTTTAAGCCGGATTTTGTCAAAGATTATCGTTTGAACGACTTCGATTTACAGCTTTACAAATTTACAAAAAGATTGAGACCTTTATTCGCAGTCGGATCTTATATATTTGAGATCGTCTTTTCGAGAGTTCATCTTCGGATGGGGTCTGTAGCCGATAAAACGGCCAAACATCTTAAGATGAACTTAAGACAATCTTAAAATATAAGATCGAACTATGACTACACTGATCTATGAAAAAAAAAAAAAATCACGCTAATGCCACGGATCACGTGCACGTGTAATGTTCGGAAAAACGTTGAGCGAAGACAACGACGCGTTGCGCATTCGACTTTGATGGGCATCGCACACGAAGCACGTATTCGCGAAACAAACACCGTGGTTGTCGAGAATCCGCGCATTTCTCTGATTGATTATCTCACCTACATGTGCCGCAACATCGCGATTTACGATCGGATGATTACGCGCTTCGCCGTGACGCGCGCTCTGATCCTTCCGTATCTTCTTCTTCATTCGCGTCGGCACACATACACACATTGCATGCATACACAGAGTACCTTCTGCACTTTCGAGAGAAAAGAACACACGCGATGCTCCTCTCAGACTCTCTTGTTCGTATGACAGCTTAAGGCGATTTCGAAAATATACGTTCGCGTCGAGCTGATAAGATTTATGTCGCTCGGTGAACTTCTGAGAATCCGACCGTGTTGCAGGCTATTAAGCGGGTTATGATTGTATACAAGAGGTGCCCGAGAAGTCGCGAACTTTCTCCCGAAACATGTACGTCAAGAAAAGTTGTGTCAAAAGATATCTGTAGAAAAGTATTGATTAAATTGACAGCTAATGTGTGACATTTATCTTCCGAGTGCAAGCGCGATTGCACAACAAGACGCTATTATCTACTTAATTTTTTTTATTTAAATACTTGTGGTTATTAAACTGTTCAGTTCGAGATAAATAATTATATTATTTATTTACACATATCATAATTATCCTGTATTTATTTTTGACTCACGTATAGCAATGGGTCTTTATGATCCTCTCTATTTTTTGTTTTATATTTCTTATTTAAGAGCATCACGTTCACCATTTTAACAATTTGATAGAGAACTTTTCTTGAAATGTTTCTGATTGTCTATAATGCGACTCGCATATTTTTACTGGGCTAGGCCGTGTCTTTTAACGACGCTTGATCGTCGAACGCGAAGTCCATGCTTTTAATTGCTTCTGCATAAAACATCGCACGTCGATCTGCACCTGGCATGACCTAGTAATGGTCGTCATAACCGGTGTTGAGAAAGCGGAAGTGCGTTTCGAGCAAGGTGAACGTCGGTACAGGGTTGAATGGAAAGATAGTTTGAGAGAAACAGAGAGAGAGAGAGAGAGAGAGAGAGAGAGAGAAAGAAAGAAAGAGACAGGGAGAGAAATGATGGATATTTGCAACAGAAAAGAATGGCAGGAAGAGAACAGCGGAGGTTATTACGAAGACGTAAAAAGCTTCGGCGACAGATAATGGCGTTCGCGAACTGTAAGACTTTTTGCGTCGATAATGCATGTAGGAATGAAAGAAAACAAAAAAACAAAAAGAAAAAGAGAAGCATAGCATACAATGTGCTTCGCGTTTCAGCCATGAATCAGATGTTAGAAAGTAAAGAGGGTACAAGGGGTGTTCGATGAGTATTTCATTACGAAATAATTGCAATAATAAAACGTTAATACCAAAATATTTGAACACTTTGTTAAACAATGGAAAATATAATACTAATAACGTTTTCTCTGAATCTGATTAACTCGAATACGAAATGTAGAGAATCGATCGAGTTGATTTTCGGGACATCGCGTGTATCTTTTGTCAAAAAGATGAGAAAGAAACGGAAAGAGATGGGTCAGGCGCGGGAGGCTGTGTGCAAGAGACAAAAAAATTGGACGAGTGACGCGGCCGAGTGAGACGAGACAGCGCGAGCGAGAAATAGTTCGGAATGTAGGGCAAAGGGTTGGCGAGATCAATAAATTCTCCTCCTCTCTCCAGCCTCTGGCGCCGCGAGAGGCGTTAGGCCCGTACAATCCCTCTTCATCTCCCTTCCACCCTCGTCCAGCCTACTCTCCGCGTTTCATTCCGAGGAACGCGCGCGGATTAATATCTCGACTGGCCGTCCAAGAAACGGCTCAGCTGGAAATGGTCAGTGAGAAAAGAAGGATCGATATTCGTACAATCGATTATAGCGATATAAAACGCGTCAGATATTTTAAAAATAATATTCTTTAGAGAAATAATAAGATCTGTTTTTAAATTATAAATTAATATACGTTATAATGCAAATTAATTTTTAATTCAATAATCAGATGATTTTTAATCTCATGTATAGAAGTAACATCTTTCCTGCGAATTTAATTCGAAAAAACTATTAAAAAAAATCCAGAGGGCCTTATTACTTTATAGTTAGATACTAACAGAGCCTTGTATAATTATTTTCTTGTATTCTTTAAGTGTTTGTTTAAAAATATTTAATTAATTAGAGAAACAAAGAGAAAACTCTACAATTATTAATTAGTATCTGAAAACTCAGTGGATTAAAAGTTCGAGATAGATCTTTACACGGATGACATATTAATGAAAATTGATGATTTTTCAGTTTTTCTTGAATCTATATGTTTCCTGTTGCGTTTTTTTCTTTCTTTTCATTTCTTTTCTTCCTTTTTAATAATTTATATCTAGCTTCGCCCTTTCGTCACACAAATAGGTTAACCATAACAAGTAGAAGTTTCGAAACTGCGAGAGCCTCTTCTTCTCTTCCAAGTTCTCTCTCTCGAAATGTTCGCACGGCTGACTGCGACTCGCTTTCGTTTCGCGTTCGAGGTTTTTCTCTTCTTGTATTTTTTCTTCCGGATCGCTCTTTGAAAATTGTGTATCGTGGCGTGTAGTATATTGTTAGCCGGGTGCTTTAAAATTACGTTACATTCTAAAGTGGCCGTCACGGTCTTTTCTTTCTTTTGTAATGTCTTTCTGAGAACTTTTTTTTTTATCGCAAAAAAATTATATTAAGCAATTTTCTCGTTCTTTGCATTTGTTAATTCTTCAAATACAATAGCGTTTATGATGAAAGGAAAGAAAGGCAACTGTAATGTCAGTCGCAAATTGCATCTCGACACGCGTCTCACACAGCGAGAATGTATATGTTTATTAATTTACATCGACGCCGGTGCACAATGTAAACAACCGCGGCTATTTAGTTAACCTGTGCGGTGCACTACTCGCGTAAATGGCCGAATTTATCGGTTCGTAACGTAACTCGATATAATTTACGATGGCGATCTGAGTGATTTATACACCGGAGGGTATCGCGATAACTGATCCCGGGAGCATTTGTGTTTCCTCATTGCGACAATGGTAACTTCGCGAACGCGAGGAAATATATTATTCGGAATCGTGGGATGTCGATTGTTCGCGATTACACCTGAATTACATTTGCGATATAATTAATTGACCACATATAAATAATTAATAAACTAATTGTGCGCGGCACAACGGTTCTGACACACATTTCGTGCAGCTATTTTAAGATATTTTTTACTCGCATTTTTATTACAATATTTTTTTTGTATTTTGCTTTAAATTTGCTACGGCCTTGTTTTTTAATATCAAAAAAGTGCAACTTTTGACAAATTCAGTTCTAAGAATAACGTAAACAGGCAAAAAACATCTTGCACTTTTAATTAATTCGAAATGATTTTTACCGTAGCGGATGCTTGACTTGAGATTTAATTGCTCGGATGTTTAACGTTTGAAAATGAAAAGTTTTAGCAAATAGAGCACTTGTTTTCAACTTTCCCTAACACTCTCTGCAGAATTCCGTGCAGACGAAGAGGTGTAAATTACGGCATGCAAATGAGCAACCAGTTATATCCGCGCCGCGCGCGGATATAAAATAACAAAAGTTTACTTTTTTTTATCAATTTCAAGTTTCATTATTATTTAAAGTTAAAAATTAAATTTTTTTTACAAATTAAATTTTTATTAAATTTAAGCTTTGTATATTAAAAGTAAAAAAAAAGTGAGCAAATTTTTGCGTTCCAACTTCATTAAAATCAAAATTGAGTGTCTGCCTGTGACTAAAGAAAGATTCTGACGATTCGTGACACTCGGTATATCGATGTTAGGCGCCACAGTGAGCCGTTCACGGCGCCGCTCTCCTTTTTTTTCGCGAACTCGCTCTTCTCTCGTTTCAATCCCGCAAATACTTTCCGCTCCGGCGGAACTCGAAAGGACCGGAGTTAAGGGATGAATGGGCGGTGTGGCGCGAAGGGAGCGTATTCTTCGGTTCCGCGGTGGCGGCTTCTGCGTGACAAAGTCGACGATAAAAGGGGAGACCTCATCCCTTCGTGTCTGATCGGCGCCTTTGATGGTCACCATGGCAACTCTTCGTTTCTCTTGCCTGACTATACTCGCCCTTACTCCTCCTCTTCCTCCCCCTCTCTTTTTTCTCCTGCGAGAACTCATCCCTTACGAGCTGGCCGCGTTCGCTCCTGTCTCTCCTCTCTCTTTCTCGCTTGTTCTTACGCTACTCCTTTTTTTCGCAGACCGAGTCTTATGAATGTACGCGTACGTGCGTGCGATTAACAAAAAGCTCGTTCGCGCACTCGCGTCTAGACATGCTATAAATATTGATAGCTGCTTTGGGAGAGCAACGTTTTTCGCGATTCGCCAAAGGCTCCTCTCGGTTTATCCTCCGCTACGATCAAAAATAAAAAAATTTCGAGGCTTAAAAAACACATTTTTTTAAGCCTCACATTTGTCTAATTACACAGGACTTTCTTATTTGTCTTTTTACCAATTAGAGAGGAATGAGAATAAAAAGACGTGAAATGATTTATGTGACTTCCACGTTCATAAATAATGCGGTTTTTTTTTTTTATTTTATTTTAATTTTATTTTACCTAGATTAAAGTTTGTGGGTAATAATATTCGTTACGATGTTCTTAACACTAGGTGTAAGCGCAAATTTGCATATCTTTGGTTGTATGTGCACCTGCTGAACGCGGCGGCTGGCGTGCATGTGCAACGGCGGAGGCCGTTGACTCGCCGCTGACGTGCTTTCGTTGCAAATTTCTCACGTATCCGTGAAATCTGATTGCAATTAATTATTTGCCGCCATTTTATCAATGGTTGATTTTTTGTTTGCTCACGAACATAATGGAAAAATGTACTTTTTGGCTTACTTTCGTGTGCTCTCACGTTTTTGCGAGGGAAAAATACTTTTCTATTCCTAATTTCGCGTGCGTTTCTATACGCGAGGAAAGAGTGCAGTAGAACCTCTAGACGCGGAGGGCGATTTCGAAAAAGAAGTTACACATAAAAATAGGCGAGCGGTGCTGCACGTGCGCATCATCGTTTCTTCTTTCGCTCGTTGTTTCTTCAGACTTTCCCTCGACTATTCTCGTCTCGCGCGCGCGGTTCCCGTTGTCCAAAAATTCTCCTCGTCACAAAAGTAACGAAAATAATATTTCTTGTATTTTCGAATGTTCTTATTTTGCTAAATTAATTAAAATTAGCGAACGTGCGAAACACGAATGTGGACGATATAACGAATTAACAAACAGCAACGCATTAATTATTTGATACAGTAGCATTAATTAATTTCTCGCATACAACTGTGTCTCCACACGAAGTGGAGAATCAGAAAAAACAAAAATTATATTATTTACGCATAAATGGTTTCAGAAAATAAAATTTTCACAAAAGAAAATCAATTCTGCGCTAATATTTGAAAGGATTAAAGTGCAGATACTATTTGTGCGCAGTATAATAAAATCTTTAAATTTTTATCAAGGTCTTTGATGCTATTTGTTTGCGATGTCATCTTTCTCTTTACTCTGACCTTTGCAATTTGCGATTCTCATTGCGTAAACTCGACATACGCGCGTGCAAAGTATAATTTTTTTTACTTTTACACGGTTTTTTGTCAACTTCGGGCTCTTTCTCTTTCTTTTTTTTTTTTTAAGAACTGTCAAGTCTTTTCATTAAGGAGAAAAATAAATAAATATTAAAAAAAAAAATAATTTGATCACGCGCGCGCAATCTTTTAATAATTAAGAAGTCAAAACGTATTCTCTTATAAATGTATCGAAAAATCTAATTGTTGAAAATAGAACTACGAAAATATTAAACTTCCTTCATAATTATATTTCGAATTTTTGCACGGAAAGAATTGACCTCAATTTATTTTAATGTTCTGATATTTAAGTTTCAAAAAAATTGCAATTTTCTCTTTTTAAAATAGAACGTGTCAAATTTCCTCCAACGATGTGAAAAATCGATTCGACATCTCGGCCGAAATAGCGGAACGTGTCCTCCATTTCGTAGGACCATATCCGCAGGATTCTATCTCTCGTTCCGCAAAAAATTCTCGTGGTAAGAATCAGACCTTGACTTCTGGTTGTGTTCGAGTATGGATGAATCCGCGCCGGTCGGGTACTACGCTGAGTGAATAGTAAAAGCGGAATGAGTCACGATCTCACGTGTTACGACTAACAACGCGAGACGCCGCTGCTACGTGTCGCTTGCTCGTGTGCGAAATGGTACATACAAGCGCGCCGATAACACCTGTGAAATGCCGGCGCGTTTATTCTGTCTAATGTGTAACGGTTTCAGAATGGAATGCATAGCGTTCCGAGTCACCTGTTCAGAAATTCGGGCTCGACCTTCAGTACGCGTGAACACATGTGACCCACGTCACGTTCCCCACGTGTCGAAAACACACACACAAACACACACGAGCATCCGGCCGAGCATCTTCTCCGCCACACGTATCATTAGTGGGAACAATATATTTTGTGCGGTGACTTGTATGTATACATCGTGGCTCTTCCGTGTTTTCTTGAGGAAACAAATCAGCTGTTTTCTTCATCTTTACGTCCATCATTCGCGTTTTTGTTCAATTCCCTCATTGACCTGATAAAATATTACTTGACCTTTTATTTATGGAAAATTTAAATTTGACATGTGTCAGAAAAATCACTTTACGGCAAAATTCATCGAAGTTTCTGACATAAACTTTATATGATTAAAGTATCTTTTAAAATATTTACGTAAGAAAGACCGATCATATTTTAGAATGTTTACTTGGAATTTTTATTTAACATTTTCTGTAATATTTTATTTATTAACACATGTTTCGATAATGTACGACTGTACAGAGACGATCGATTCCGACGAGGAATTTAGGTTGTGTAATTTTAATCGTCTTTGACGTGCATTTTTTCTATGAGCCTCTTACGTGCGCTCGACCGTAAATGAAAATTGGCAGTTCGTTCGAAATCGTATCTATTTAAAAACACTGGAGGATAATGTCGATGTAATGACGGGTTATTGAATAAATTACTCTTCATCTCGCCGTGCTTTCAACGTCCATTCTAAATGCAATAACGTCTCGCCGAATAGTTTAACCGAGATAATAAAAAATAATTGCCGCGTAAGCGGCTCTCCCGTGACGCGGCCCAAAAGAAACGTAAATCAAAACTATCCTGCTCTCTCTTCTAAATTTTTATTTTTTTTCTCTCGACATAATTAAAGTATGTCACAATCTTACTCCACATTAGCTTGCGACAGCAGCACTACGCGCGATTCACGTAGATACGTTAATATCTGTGTAAAGACCAATCTTTTTTCTGCGTTAAAAAAAAATTTATGTTAAAGGACACTTAAAAATAGATTGATTTTATCGGCAATTTCTCGTTAAATTGCTCCTCTACATTTATTCGTAATCTAAAATGTGATCCGCGCTTCGATTGAATAAGCGATCATATATATATATGTATATTCGCGTATACGTAGAAAGAGAAAGAGAGAGAGAGAGAACAGGGAAAGAGAGAAAGAGAGAGAGAGCCCGTCTTAAAGGGGATGTAACGATGTTACGTATCTCTTCATAACAGTACTTCTCTCTAGTCATCGTGCACATGATATAACGAACGGATCGTGCAACGTGGGTTTATTTAAAATATTCTCTCTACATATTTGCAGCGAAATCTTTAATATGTGCAATAATCATTTATATATTATAATCTTATGCATATTAATATTCATTTATATCATTCGGTTTTGTATATTTACACAGTTTGGTTTATATTAAATTACATATAATTTTGTTTGATCAAAATTATCAGAAGTATCAGTGGATAGAAAGAGCGATAAATATAAACTTTTGCTAGTAAAAAAAAAAAAAAAAACCTTTATTCTCGTCTCTCACGCGCAAATAAATCGTAACGAAGTTAATCCGCCTTTTACCGAAGCAATATTTTCGCCAATTCTCGGAAATATACAATTTCAAACGTTATTATTAATGGCATGAATATACATACGTGTGTTAATTAATCCTTTTTCGAATAAATCACATTCGATGGGTGACCGGAGGGGACGTGATCTTTTAAAGTGGAGAGCTGCTTTTTGCTGCGGTACTGCGGTGTTTTGCCAAGAATAAATGTGTTGTGCAATTTTTCATATTATTGACTTTTTAACGAGCGCGTATATATTTAAAAAAATTCGCATAGCGCAGAGATATTTACTCATGATATATGTGTGTATACTCATATTTTATATTTAGCATCAAAAATGACTGAAACGTCATTTATCAAACTGTGACATAAAATTTTATGGGATATTTTCGTTGAACAAGCCAAATGGAGGTTCGGATATTTAAATGTGGATTACACGCAAGTATCGGTGTTACTAATCCGAACGCGATTTATCGCGTCCGTATTGGTATGTTACATTTTCATTTGCCTAAAAGTCATCTACCGCATATGTTGATATTCTTAGCCTCACACACACTCTTCTCTCTCTGACGTAATTCATCACGATCGTCTCGCGCACGCATATGAGTGTAAAAGTAGGAGTGGCGTTGCTGACAGTGACAAATAATCAAAGAGAAAATAGCGCAATTAATAATAAAGCAGAATAATAATTAGCGAAGATGCGACGTGTAATGCGCGCTCGCTCGAATTAAAGTTATAAAAAAAAAATTTATTGCAATTAAGTTATTTACGACGATTACATCTTTATACCGCGTTATAAGCCGCGGTGAAAAGATAATTTAAGGACACGTGGTTAGAAAGTCGTAGCGCGTTAAGTTCTTCTCATCGCTTGTTCTAATTACCGCGCGCAAAAGAAGAGACGTTGTCCGGCCCGATGATGGTCGTAACGAACAACACGAAAGTAAATGGCAAGAAAACGCTCGTCGTCGTCGATTGATAGCTCCATTTATCCGTGATAGAACCGGCCTGTCAACGAACGCAACTGGCGCGTAATTTTCGCCTCTGAACACGAACGTTCAGTGCAATTCGGAGCAATAAAATTTTCTTCCGGTCGCGCTTCAAGACGTCACACAAAAGTTATCCGCGCGAAAAGGAATGAATGTTTGCGAACGAAGGACAAATCAGTCCTTAATTGACCCGGACGATATCTGAACAATAAACAGTTTTAGACTGATAAGAAAATGGCTTGTTCTTTCTCGTGACAGTTTGAAAGACAATACGACATTCGAAGAAACTTAAATCAGTTCTTGTTCTATATGTTTTTTCGCCTCTCAGAAATATAAGTCGTGTAATAAACAAACAATAAATAAGCACGTATGATAGTTCTTAGTTTGAAAATTATATTTACGAACATTACAACAAATGAATTTGCTGTATGAGCCATTTAGAAAATTAGCGCTGACATTGCGTTAATAAGTTAAAGGATGGCACTCTGGGGAGTTACTGCTCTTTGCCAAATTCACTGGAAAGGATGTATTCGAATCCAAGAGGGTGTATACAATATTCATTCAATCCTGAATATTCCCACGTGAAAAGGTGAGGTAAAAGCTCTGAGTCTTAAACGGGCTTGATTAAAATGAATCTTAGTGCGCACCTCTTTTTTTTTCACACACTCTCAATTGCTGATAGCACTGATAGCCTCGAGATATCGAATACTTGTAGGTTGTGTATCGATCTTTTTGCAAGTTGGCTCCGTTTCGTGCACGGCACGTTGTAAAATAGAAAATTATAAAATATTAAGTACAGCGCATTTTTCACGACATTGTAAAGATTTAATATTTACAAAAACATTATAGAAATTATGCTTTTGCCGTCATTGTTTAATCAGAAATCGATACTTTAGATTTAATTAGAAATGCAAAACAGTATCGCTAAACGAAATGGACAAGTTGATCAAATTTATATGATGTTAAAAAATTGTTGTTTCAAAAGTTTGCGTTTCTCGCTAAATTGAGTTCTGCGGAATTTCTGGACCGCCTTTGCATACATATATTGATGCAAAGGCTTGCGGTTACTCGATACTCTTCGTCGGTTCTCTTCTCTCGTCCGTCGTTCCTGGTCACACGCCTCGCGACAACCCGGTTTATCGGGCAACGCCCAGATACGGGCGTATAGGGCTCGAAATATCGGATCTCCACCCTCTTCAGTTCCTTACTCTCCCGTCGGGATGTCCGCCGCGTCGTCGACGTGCCCGCGGCGCGTTGTTATTTTTGGATTTCCATATTTCCACCTTCCATCATTCGAGAGTTGCAAACTCTCGCGTCCAGGTATCGTCTGATGATATCAGGACGCTCAAGCGAGCGCAGAGAGACGCAATTACCGAGAAAATAATTAACGAAATATTAAAACATTTTTTATACACACAGAGATTCTTTTTTAAATATTAGAAGAACTCTGACATGATGTTAGCATTATTATTATCTGTTAATATTAATTTTGCAAGTTTTCTTTAAATTACTTACAAGATAATAACACGCTTTCATTAGTATAAATGCGATATTTAATTAATTAATGAGTCACGGGTATTGGTCTCGTCTGCTTTGTGGATTCGGATGAGAGAAAAAAAAAGGTAGACGAGATTTTCGCGCAACGCCGGTGTAATTCACTTGAACGATTATCGGTGGGAATCGCATTAAATTAATTAACGGCGTCGTTAACGAGATTCCTCAACTAATCCGTTTCTCGCGTTACTAGCGTGCCTTGCTCACAACGCGTTTTTGTCGGTTCGAGGGAGTCCTCTCGTCGTTGCGGAAAACGGGCTTCCGCTCGAACCTCAACCGCGCGCGCATGCATTTATGGCTACACGCAGCGAAGTGTCTCTTTTTGCGAAGCACGGTAATTAATCGCGTGCGTCACGCCCCGGAGCTTGGAACGAACTCACCCACATACATGAGATAAGCCCATCGACGATGTCCGACGCTTTTACGTTTTCGCGAATTGGAGATATCAGGTTTTTGTTTATAAGCGACAGCTGTAGAGGAGAGGCTCTAAAGTACTGCCGCGTATGTATAAATTTCCATTAATGTCAAGACAATATATGATAATATAAGTGATATTAATTTCTAATTAACAGCAATTAAGTCAAGATTCATCGAGAAAAATGCGTGATACGTAAAGCTCTTGTCTTTTCATTTTGCAAATTAAATATATGAAAAAATTAATATATTTCATATATGTTTACAAAAATAATATATGTAATAATATATGTTAAAATAATCTAATATTGTATAATAATTTATTAAAATAATTTGATCTAACATACATTAAAATTTATTACGCGGCTACTATATAAGGACAAGAGAGGCTTTTGCACGATGATGAAATTTCGGCATGAAATTCGTGGGTGATTAAATTGATAAGACATTTGAGATATTGCAACGCTGATCCTTTGAGCGTTATGTTAGTTCTCGTCGTTTCGACTTAGCGCTTTGTGTGTCGTCACGAAATTAATGAAAATGCTTTAATTATAGCTGACGGCTCGATCGTCGGTATCACCTAACATGTTGTTTTACCCTGTGTGTTTACGCGTTCTCATCCTACGCGTGATGTCATGTTGAAAATAACGACCACGTTTCTCTTCTCCTCTTTCTCTCTTTCTCTACATACATATCTTTATCCTTCTCGTAACAATTAATGCGTAACACGAATGCGTAAGGAAAATGAAGAGATAACGCGATATTTGCAATCTTGTTAATGGACATTTTTTTACTCGACGTGCTATTCAACCTTTATTTTTTTTTTTTTATAAAAATTAGTGTATCAATGAACGAATGCACGGATAATATTTTTCTTATGGGGCAAACGTCTTTCAAACGTATAAAAACTAACGTAATTATATATTGTTTTAATTTTTTTCTTCCAGACAGTTAAACAACTACGTGCACTTATTAATTAAATCTTTGATATGTGTCTCTCGTATGTGAGATTCGCACAACATACTCGTCGTTGCGATATTTCTTCAACGGAGATCTTTAAAGGGAAGTAGTATTTGCGATTTGCATAAGAGCAACATCCGATTTTACTTGCTCCTGCGAGTCTGATGTTACCGCCGCGTTTTTTTTTTCGCATTTATATACCTTCACGTGTTTTCTTGAATGATTTATTCAAGGCGTCGCCTTTGCCGCCCTTCCTCACGTAACGGGGTCGGCCAATATCACCGGTTTTGACGATGCTTCATGTATGAACAGGTGTGTGTACACACGTATGTGTGTGTGTGTGCGCTTATTCGCACACACGAGTATCCGGGAAACCTCGTGAAGTTCGACGACGCGAAAAGGGGACTGGTGTTAAAACACGGCGTGAGTATGTGCCTGCGGTTATTGATTGCTCCCCAAAGCCTAGTTTCCACAAGTTCTTATTTATTTACGTCGCGCAACGCGATGTATTTCGAACCAATATGTGTAGCGCGGAAAATTGCACAAGATTGTATTTTTTTTCTGTCGCGCGAGAAGGTGGATCGGCTGTTTTGGCGCAATCAACAATGCCGTGTATTTGATCTCTCTGTAAAACCGCGACCGATCTTATGATGTTTCTGCGCGCCTAATATTTTAGTCACGTGAGAAACAGAAGTTTTGAAAGCAAAAATCAATTTTCCGAGCCACAGTTGAGAGAGAAACGGAAATTGAATTTGTTTTATTGATACTCTATTTTAGATATCGCTATATATACTTGTGTACATAAATTGTTCTTTGTATACTTTCTAGAAAAAACTAACCTTTTAAATAATAACATAGATTTTTAACCGCGTAAGAGAAAAAATCCCGAAGAAGAGTATGTGTTTATTCAGAAAATTAAAACTGCTAAAACCCTTACTTCCTTGCATAAAGTAGGTTAATTTGAAGAACTAATTATTAAGATTAAAAAATATATATATTTTCTTTTTCACGTGGCGGGAAAATCCGATCATCTGCGGCGAGAAAGGAAATATTGTGCTATCAGCTTGAATGCCCTATATTACGGTTTCAGCCTGTTAAAGGGGTCCATATCCGATCTTACACAGAGCGCGGCCAACTTTTCCGTGTCACGAGTGTCCGAGCATATGACGATCGAAGTTGTGCATGTGGTATCGATCGATATATTCCTCCAAGTAGAACGACCTGGATTCCACCGTCGTCGGATTGTCACATTTCGCGAGTCCGTGTCAGATATTTTAATTCGTCACGGCAGACAGTTGCTAGCGCGAAAATTCCGAAAACGTCGTCGTTAATGTTATGCAAAAAGTCCACACACAAAATATACACCAGATATTAAGACGGATCAATACTTGCACTTTTTTTTTTTTTTTTTTTTTTTTTTTTTTTTTTTTATGCCAACCGCGAGCGAAAGTATTTCATTTTTTGCGTCCGATCGATACGATTCCGCGAATTTAGAACGTATTATCTATGCGAGACATATGTGTCGCGCGCACGCATATGTTTAATAACAATAATTATTAACAAACTCTAATGCGGATGATAAAAATTTAGCGCAATATGTTTTTTGTGATTTTATGTGTCGCGCTCGATCTTTTCTTGGAAATACGATCAGTTAATTCGACGAACGATTGTGTTGACTCGCATCAGCGCGATACTCGCGGGACACCCGATATACAATCGAGTGTTTGAACGGGGCTGCTCGCCAGAGTTGAAACCGACCGACCGACCGACCGACGCAAGGTCAGGCGGTGGCCTCCAACTTCCGGTGGTGTTATCCCCGCGTACACACAGGCACGTCGTCATACGTACGCAGACGGAAAAGAGGGCACCCCTTCCCTCGTTACCGCGCGGTCTATTCCTTTCCTTCACGTTCCTCTTCGTTACCTCTCTCTTTCTGTCAATGATCGTATCTCACTCGTTCTCTCTTTCTTTTTTTTTCTGTCTCTTTCTCTCTCGTCGTTTTACAATTCATGAACCGTAGAAATATAAGCGATGAGATCGCGCACAACAATGCCCACAATAACGCTAACAATGGCTCCGTATGACAGAGACGTGAGATGACAGAGTGCCGCGTGACATCGAAGTACCGACACACAGGCGGAAAAGTGCTATAGAGAAGTACAATTGGAAGTTTGACCTGGATGAAGGTATCCCAATGGACGGGCGCAAAAGAGGGGGAAAGAGAAGAGGTCATGGAACAGAGGGTGGTGTCCCATTGGGTGACAAACTATTGTTTCGACGCGAATTCGTATCCAAAGCGATTTTTCCGAACGTTTTGCCGCGCTGCAAAAATACATTCAGACTTCGTAGACCCGATTGACCGGATTTTTCGAGAAGTATATATAGTTATCTTGTTAGTTGTTTTTTGTTATTTTTTTAATCTCTCTTTCTCTCTTTCTCTCTCTCTCTTTCAGTTACCAGGTTTTATATTTTTGCATGTAAACGGAAAGCTTTATGCGCAAATATTTACGAAAGAAAAAAGTTTCAAAAGCAATATTTTTATTGTATTTTCTTACATGATGTGTATAAAAAGGATTTTTGATAAAAGCAAAATTTGTGTATTTTTGTTCGAAATAGAAGCGATTATTTTCGCGCAGTCTTTATTCATTTTATTCAAGAATGTGGAGATCTGCAGAAATAACGAAACAAAAGCGCGAACGTTACAACAGCGCGAATCTATTCCTTTTCATACACGTACATATATTTTCCCGAAATAAGAGAAGAATTTTTAAATTTCTACAACCGCCCTAGGGGCTCGGTTTTATTTTTATCCGTGCGGCAGAAAGTGATCTATATATCTACGTGTCACTTATACATGCACAAAAATAAAAAGTCTTGTGTTCAGACCAAACAACAGTTTTTCCAAAATAATAAAAATTCGCACTCGGATGTGCTCGTGCCTCATGTCAAATGCGATCGATTTGTTTACAAATGGTCTTTACGAGATGGACAAATAAGATGAAGAGTTAACAAATGTGGAAGAACCTGTGAGAGTTTTACAAGAATGTGCAAAGAGAAGGGAAGGGAGAGTGCCCAGCAGCTGCATTTGCGACGTCGAATTCCGGCAGTTGCAATCTCGCATGCATCGCGCAACACGGTATGCACTTAAAAGCGCGCGAGGAAAGAAATAGCTCTTTGCAAGGAGCACTTGCGCGCTCGCTTCTTCGTGCATTCTATCGCGCAACTACTTACTACTGACAGACAGGTCCAGAAAGAGGTCACCATCACTAGCTAGCGTCGCGCCGCTACCTTCATTTCTGGGCGCCTCTCTCCTTCTCTTTCTCTTTCTCTTTCTACTCTTTTCTCTCTCTCTCTCTCTCTCTCACTCTTTCGCTATCTGTCTGTCTGTCTGTCTCTTACTATCTCTTACTCGTTGCTTGCTGTCACGAAACCACGCGCATACACACACACATACACACACGTGTACAAACACTGCACTCACGGATGCAACCACTCTCCGTCTGCACTCTTACAATCAACCGCTTCTCTTTACGCGGCCTATTTTCGCAAAAGTGCATGAGCATCGCGTCAAAAACCGTGCACGCGGAAAGACAGAGAAAGAGCGAGACAACGAATTTAAGGATTACTTTTTGGAATTTTTATTATTGTCTCGCGTCGAGCGAAGAAACAATGAACACGGATGTTTAATAATAATAAGAAACGATTGAGAACTCGCATTTTTAATATAAGTAGACGCCATTCATATCGCCGTTCTCTTTTGCGCGAAAGACCGAATATTTAATCCAGTGAACAGAGCGAATCACGGATGTAAAGAGGAACGCGCGGTTGCAAAGAATTATGAGAAAGCTCGAAATGCAGAAAGAGAACGATGTGGAGACTGTGAGAGAGTGAAAAAAAAATTCTTTCACAGCAAAGCGCGCATTTCTACCTTCTCTTTCTTTTTTTTTTTTTTTTTTTTTTTTTTTTTTTTTTTTTTTTTTTTTTTTGAGCTCTTCTCTAACCCCTTTTTCTCTCGTCCGCTCGTAATTCCCGGGGAAATAGAACTCGCGCGTTTCAAGAACGCGCGGCAGTCGTCGTTTTCTTCCCGGTGATACATATGTATGTACGTGCGTTTGTCACGCTCCGTATACGTGCGGACGTGCGTGTCTCTCTCTCGAATGCACACTTTGGCGCGAGCATACCTCGTCGACGATGACGAGTTCTGTATGAAGCAACGACGAGAGAAAAAGAGGAGAGCTTTTTATCCGATATATCTTCTCCCGCGTTTCCCTTCTGAGAAAATACGGCCTGTCTCTTTTCTTTTTTTTTTTTTTTTTTTTGACTTTCGCGCCCCGACGAAAACGAAATCTCATCGCGCGCGCACACGACGAGATATATCTCCGCTCTGCGTCGCCGAGACTCCATTTCGGACTTTGCAGAGAACGAGGCGCGCGCGGCCTTTGTTCCCGACAAAACGACAGAGATTTTTGTGTAAATAACTCAATGTGTATATATACACCGCTCTCCTGAAAGCATTCTTCTGTTATCGTCATTTGCGCGACGATGCGCTCTCCGGCACAGTTACGTCCTGACTCCGTAAATTATAATCGACGGGGGGGTAAATATATACCCCCGAAGGCTTGCGAATGATACGAGATAAACATTCCGATTATTACCGAAACCGTTCATTACACCGGACAGTAACGACTTGTAATAGACGTGGAAGCGGAAAAAAAAAAAATAATAAAAAGTAGAAAAAACAAATCTGCACAAGAATCGCGTTCGTATAAAACTTGAGCGCCATTTCGAACGAAGTGAAACGCTGAGCGTTCGTCGCGAATTGTTCACGAGTGAGATCGCGAATAGAAAAACATCGCACATATACCTAGCGCTCGAGAACATATATTCACCTGTTATTCGCGCGCGAATGAATAAGAGAAAAACTAATGACACGAGCGGAGAAGATTCGGGACGGTAACGGTTTCACCAGCAGCGCAGCGTAGTCGGATAACTGTCGGCAGTGCGAAGTGAAAAAGGAGATGCGGATTCCTCCGTTGGCGCACGTCTGGATCTCTCGCATGAGATGCATTAGCGAAACGCCGGCATGTCAGTTCTGAAACGCTACAACACACGCGCTACTAAACGTAATACATTAGAATTTCAAGTTGTATTTATTGTTTAAAAAAAAATTAAGAACTCTAGTTGAAATTTATAATCGCGTTCGCTGCGCAATATTTTTACGATCTTTACCACGTGTTTTTCTTTCGAAAATTACATTCTCTCGCGCTTCAGACATTCGTCGATATGTTTACAACGCGACGTGTAAATAGGTGGTACGTACATCGTCTCATCACGTGCGCGTTGGAAAAATTTTTGTTCCACTTGTTGATTCGAGTGCGCGTTATTTTAACCAGATAAAGGTCTCTCGTTCGTTTTAATAACCTTGTTATGTGACGCATTTTGTGCTACCTACGGTACGGTAATCGAATTATTTTCATCGTTCGAAACGAATTGATTGAAAAGCCGGTTATAGCCGAAGTATGCGCGCAATGTAGCGCGCGAGTGTATCTCTCGCTAAAAATTGCTTGATTGCTCACGGATGTTTGAAACGTGTCGTTTGACGCGATTCGCGCGAAACAATTTGCGAAATCGAAGAAGGAACACTGAATGTTGGACTCGCGTAATTCGTATTATCGACGAACGTAGCGGCTAGTTTAATTCGCGTGGTTGTTTTTTTAATTGCAAAGAGATAGACGAGAGAAAGAGGGAGAGAGAGAGAGAGAGAGAGGAGAGAACGTTTATAATAACTGCATATAAATTATCCGTTTTCAAATTACGCATTATTAAATATTCGCACAAATGTTATTTGTACAAACAACAATTGATTTCTCTTCGCGAGAAACAAAAAAAAACACGTAATATATATTACTTCTTCGAACGCATCTTCTATTTTTTTATAATTGTTTTCATCAATTATCAATTGTATAATTGGAATTTTTATGATTGTCTTTAATCAATTACGCATTTGAACTAATTTATTCGTCTTTCCGCTGCGTATTCAATAGCGTACTTTGGAAAATAACCGTCGTAATTGTTCCTTTCCGTTGGCAATATGCGAGTTCTTTTGTATTCTCGACGTCGCAGTCATTGACTATTCGTACGGAATACGCTTACGTGTGAGGAAAGTGGCATAACTACTCTATATTAAGAGTCAACGAAGTGGACAGCCAGTCAGGTTTTTTGACTGACGCGTCCTCTAATTTAGTATTTAACGATAAGACTGCGGAAAGAACGTGGTATAAGAATATGCTGCATAACTTAACGAGGTGACTCGACGCGGAAAAAGAGGAGTCAAGAAAAAGATAAATTTACATTTCAAATTTTTGCAATTATAACGTACAAAATAAAAAATAGAAAAGAAGTTCTATTTAAAAAAAAATTAATTAAACGTATACATATATGTACGTGCAAGAATAATTTTATATTTAGAGCAACTTTAAAGTAAGAATGTTTCGGTTTTTGTTGAAACCACGTACGTGTTAAATCGCACGCTGTTCCAGATTGTTGCGCGGTGTAGCATAATTAAATTATCTTGCGAATCGAAGTTAGGTCACCTACTTATTTGTAACTTGTTGAGAAGCAACGTATAAAGTATTGGACTGTTCAATATGTATAACATGATAAAGGTTACGCCTGAATAATTATTCGAATAAATGATAACGTTGAATTATTTCGCATAATATCGAATTTAATTTAATAGATAATCGACGAGACATAACATTAATAGAACAAAACCAATTGTAATAAGCACGAATAAATCGCAATTATTTTCGTGGCAATTTATCAAGGATCGATGAAACGAATCGCGAATGGTTGCGAACAGCTCGCAGTGAGATTGTGACAGAATGAGACAGCCGAAAGGGGAAAGTGTGTGCTTCACGCGTGTCTTCACAAGGCGTTTCGTTTTCCATTGCGAGGCTTTCTCGCGCGACGAGAAGGAAAATGCGTTTCGCGCCGACGACGACAACGTGCTGGAAAGACGTGCGGAGGTGCGCAACGTCGCGGGGGCTTACGTCATCGCGTCGTCCCCCGCGGATCGAATATTGGATCGGCGGACGCATGTTGTGTTATACGAGTCCGGACGAACAAGGCCGGCGAAATAACATGCCGCGCGAGCGCTCTTCTCTCCGCCTGGAACCTCCGTAGCTTGAAGAGTATTCGCATCCCGCGTGTTTCCTCGCGCGCGTTCACGCGCGGCCTAATGGGGCCAAAATGGAAAAATCGATGTCGCGGTAAACAAGGTCGTCCGCGTCATCCCCCATGCGCAGACCTATATAGAGCGAGCTCCTTGAAATGGAAAAAGAGTTTTCCTGGATTAAACTTTTATTTGATCGTTAACTAAACACCGGATTTCACACGCAATAAAGAGTAAGTCGCTGTGAATTCGAGAACTTATGTATGAAAATGCGCGACGAAGCTACATTTGATTTTAGTGTTTTCTCAATGTCTCTAAAAATGTTTCTTAAGACGCGTCTTAACAATTCTATAAAAAAATAATTCTATTGTAACAACTTTATTAAAAACTTAGAATTTCGCAAAAACTAAAACCTCGTCTGATAAAATCGGACCAATTTTATCAGAATCCAATTTTGTCAATGACAACCTGTCAGTGATGATCGGTAGCGATTTGTTTTGTTGTTGATATAATTTGAATGTCGCGTCAAATATTTATGATATTAAACGTCAAAGTGTACTCTGTGATCGCTTCGATATTAATAAACGACATGACAGCGATTGATACGACATCGCGTTTGAGAGTAAAGTCCATTTTCGAATCTAACTTTCTAAAAATGAAACCGGAGTATTTACACGCCAATTGTTTTTCTGTTCCGTTCGTTCAGAAATTATTTGTTAAAAAATTAGACAACTTCGCTTTCTACGCTATCCGATTTTCAGCTTGTTATACGTATTGATGCGTTTGTTTCTTTTCTTCAGAATTAGGCGCTATATGTTTCACCAATACTTGTTGCTGAGTGTGCTCTTAGAGGATTTCATATCGCCGTCTCTCTCTCTCTCTCTCTCTCTCTCTTCCCCTTTCTCTCCTGCTCGATTCAACGAGCAATAATAAACGGTTTTCACCAGCGATCGCGTGCTCGTTGTTTTTACGTGCTCTGCTGGCAGTAATACCGTTATTCGTTTAGTATACATATATGTCGAGTGTTAAATGATCGCAATTGTATCACAATAGACAATGTTTAGACATTTTGAGTTTTAACACTTAAATGTGTGTTTTATTTCACGCTCATAAACATTAACTTTCGATAAACGCAAACAAGTTTTAAAAAAATATAAGATTGTTTATCTGAATGTAAAATGAAAAAGAATGATCTATATTTTATTTAGTTAGTCTAGTTTTGAATTTTGTTTGCAGACTCTCGATATATACACGCTGTCGCGTTTTTTGTCCGTCATTATCATTCCGTTAATGCAGCCGTAATTATCGCGGTCCAGTGATGATTAAGAACTGAAGCCGCCCAGTTTCTAATCTCTGTCTGGAACAGGCACGAGTCTGGCACCACGCTGGAAGTTGTTCGAGAGTGGGAGAAATATATGAAAGAGGTCGATGGGGAGGAGAATGACGCTGAGAGAGAGGGTAACCGGTGCGAGTGGTGGGAGTCTGTTCGTTCATGGTCGTAGGAGAAGGTTGTGGTAGATCAAGGCGGCAAGATGGCCGACCTTACGGTTGCCTGGGCAACCGTTTGGGCGGTGCTTCGCGTTCCTCAGAGGCGGAGTCTAATGGCTTCGGCGGCCATTAAGGTTCCTTTGCTCCGAGAGATACCGCCACCTGGTGCACATCCCCCGAAACCGGACCTCGACACCGGGAATATCGCAGCCACCCCCGGGATCGCTCGGAAACGCGGACGAACGAGAGATCGTTCTCGCATTCTGGGATGATTCTCGCACTTCCGGTTAGGTAGTCCCGGGATTACCGGGCGTGTTGTCGTTCTCGTCGTACAATCGTGAAATGGTCTCCCTTCGAAGGACGATAGAGCTCCGTTCGCTCGAGTTGCCCCCGAGAGATACGGTACATTGCTCGCAAGAAGATTATCTTGATGGGTTTATACAGACTGCACTTCTGCTCCGCTTGTCTCTCAACGTTGTCAGCAAAATTGCTGGTCAGATGTATCTTTAACGGTCAGAAGGATAAAAGGTAAAGGTTCGTTCTGTTGTTATTAATCACGACCGGTTGATAGAATTATGCGATAGGCAAATACTAGAAGAATCTATCTACTTATACATATATGTATATATATATGTTTTTTTTTTTTTTTTAAATACATTAAAAAAGTTAGGTTAGGTTAGATATAATAAATGAGTTAGAGATAATAAATGTTGAAATAGGGTTTTAATGAATTTATTGTATGATCATTTCTTTTTCACTTTAATATAGTACAAAAAAACTAACACATTATAATATTGCAATTATAATTTTGCGTGTAAACTTTTAATAATATAATTATAAAATATTTGAAGAAATTGATTGCGTCTTCTTTTTACATCGAGACAGAATTTTCGATACGCGAATAATCCAGACGAGAAAAGCATATAAAAGCATATAAAAGAGATTCCTATAAAAACGGAATACAATTCCTCTGACATACAACCGGCGCCGAATACCCTCGTCAAATTGCGTGCCAGCATCAGCAGCCATTAAGCGCAGATATGTATATATATATATATGTATACAATATATACACTACAATATATACTAGCGAGCGCGAGATTGCATTATTATTAATCATCCGTGTACCGTTTACGAGGCTCATCGGCGTCCTCCCTCGCCAATTATTAACGGCCGTTGCGCCCGTAGATATTTACTTATTAATTAACCGATTAACGTTTTGCAATTATGCGCCGTCACGGTCCGTTCGTGTATCCGGAAACCGCGCGCTCTCTTCCTCTCCCTCTCGCTCGTATCTCATCTTGCGTTTCTTGCGCGTTCGATTAATAATAGCCAATCACGAATTATTATTGATGCTCGCGACGTGGAACGCGATATGGTATGGAGATATCGGAGTCCGACCTGTCGCTTCTAGACAATATCAATGTTAAAAATTTATATAGGATAATGAGTAAACTGTGTCGTTTATATTTTTTTCCTGGGAGATTAATTCGCTTGTTATCTACATTTGTGTAAAATATTTTCAGAATATATTTTTTTTTACGTGTCTGTGCAGAACGTATAAAATTTATATTTGTTTTTTTATGTTTTTTTATTTTAATGAGACAAGTTTACTCGCGTTTTACATTCGAGTTGAGCAACTTTGTTGCGTAAAACAATGACGTCGAAATGTTATATCTCGCGTACTTTATTATACACACACACGCGCGGTGTGTAATTACAACACGTCGCAAATCACGTGCCGATATTGGCCGGACGCCGAATCGCAGTCACGGCGCGACGATTTTCTAGATCCGCTCGTAAATGCTGATTTGTCAATTAATTGGCATGACGCACTGTGACCGCATCGAGTCACGCGTTTCCCTTTCGATGACTTCGCGCGGTGTCACCGGACAGACAAGAGGATAATCGCCAGAGTGTCTCGAAGAGTCCGAATTATTTAACGAAAGAGATGCACCCAACTTTGCGCGACCATGATATGTGCTGTAATTATTCTCGTTAATTATTCTTGCGTCGATATTTATAAAAAGTATGAAACAAAAAAAAACCATCAATTTCACAAACGCGCACTTCAATTACATCTTGCTGCACTCGTCAATGTCAAAAATCGTGAAAAATCGCGCGAATAGAAAAAATTCATTTAAATTTTGGCTAAAATACATATATGTCGCGCATACGTAGAGCGAACTTCCGTAGAGATTATATCCGTTATTCGATTCAGGACAATCTCCACATTAAATCCGGCCGCATTGACAAAGCCCGAGAGTAAACCGAGCGTGCGGATCCTGCTACATCCTATCCACTGACCCTTCGTTATCCTGCCAGTCTGCGCTCTCTGCTCTGTGCCAGAGGTTATGAATAATACATATTAATTGCGCCATTCCCAACATGTACATAGAAGTATTAACACATATGTACACAATATATGTATCTTTCTCTTGCTCTATTATATAAATATGTATAATATATACACGGCACACTTTCGAGAGAGAATTTCTGTTAAATTGCAGCGTGCGTTCGCTCGCGCGTTTCTCGAAAATCGAACGAAAGAGATTCGATAACGCATTAGCCCGCATGAATATCGCGATAACAAACGTCGGTAATTAAGTGGATGGTGTTTGTGTTACGTCAGGGGGCCTTGGTAAAGATCCCGTCCCCGTACATCGTTCGCATGATAACCGCTCATTGTCGAGACCGATTTAATCCTCAATTCCTCGTGTGAGATACCGTCGAATAAATAAAACCTACGTACGTGTAGATTCCATCTCGTATATCGCGCCTATTATTTTGAAAGGCTGCAATTAACACTGCTTGATACTCTCTGTAGTGTTATGTTACTGACTTTAAAAAGCAACAACACAGCGTGGAGAAATGTTGTCGAGAAACGTTTTTTTTTTCAAGAACATGTACATACACACGTGGATTTCTCTCGTGTTTGGAAAATTTTCTTCCAACATAGATAATTAATAGTTTGTTTTTTTTTTATCAACAAGTTGCGCGCACATATATTTATAATTCACGCGTTTGACCGTACGTGTTTGCAGATCCTCGTAGAATACGACGACGTGGAGTGGCAAAGGAGGGAGTGGCTGTCGCCGCACAGGGATGCCGTGTTCTCCTTTTTTCTCATCGAACGAGGTCTATACTGGGCCGAACGACCTGATCCCAGGCACGCCAGTCTCATCCCCATCGATCATCACAATCACGCGAACAATAACCATCATCAGCATCGCATTAACGGGAAACCGCTTAGAGGCGCCACGGCGGTCGCCGACATCGTTGCCTGGCCGGCTCTTGTAAGTAATAAATATAAATAAACCGCGCCTATTTACGGATGTGTATTTACGGATTCCTGCCGATTTTAGAACTTCGTGTTTCTTTTATAATCATCAACATATACGCCGACACGTAATCGACGAAGCGCTTTTTTCTCCCTCTCTCGCAAGCTACACAAGTTAATCGCACATATAGCGACGAGGCAATACTGTCTGTCACGCGTGATATATCCTTCGGATTATACACACGGAAATGGTTTACGTACGCGTCGTCATTTTTTAATGCAAATCTTTCATATTTTATCGATGATAATTGAGGAATGCTCGTGATTCCGCTTGAATTTTAATCAGTCTGTGGTTAATTAATGAAATACTCCGATTCTCTCTATTCTCTTTCTCTCTCTCTCTCTCTCTCTCTCTCTCTCTCTCTCTCTCTCATTGAATAAATTTTACGATCGACACAATTCGATATAAAACAGACCGCTGCGTTTCATTGGCTCGGTGCTTTTTTTACTCGTTAAAATTTTAATGCTTCAATTGAGCGAGCTTAATTATTTTGCAAAAAACTCAACGGCGCAAAAGTAATTACATTTATATCACATCGCGAACTTTTGTGCGATTTTGTGGTTTATTTCGCTGGATAAATATCTGAAAAAATCAAAACCTTTGACAGCGATATTAGAAATATCGTTTAAAAACATTGTTACTGATGATAATGTTTATTTTCAACATCTACAACGAGAGAGAACCAGTACGCGTAAAAACAATCACGCGTTTGTTTCCAGACCTTCTATCCTCTCGTGGCGCGAGCCGAGTTGCACGAAGACGTCATGCCGATCGAATTTATGCAAGATCGCAAACTGGACTTCGTCGACTATTCGAAGCTCAAGCCGTTCACCGTAAGTATCACAAATTTGCTTCCACTCGTTTCAAGACCAATCTTTTCGATATATTCTTCGGGATATTTAAATCTTGGTTTAACGCATGTACACATACGCGTAAACAATTTAAGAATTTACAACTTGTACGTAATTCTTCGAGAGCGAGAAACGTGAATCTGTAAAATGTCGCACATTCGCTAGGACAATTTCCGCTGTCCGAGGTACATTGACGCAATACGTTATCTCGTTTACTTCCTAATTTTCTCATCGCCGCGCGGCGGCATCCCACGCGTATTTCATGATGCGATAAAGGATCTCAAAACGATTAAGAGCCCACGCGAAGCGAGATTCGGTCGGCGAGCGCGGCGCGGCGGCCACTTCCGCTTTACGACTGGAAACTTACTTCGTTAGAGGGTTCTGGAGAACTTAGTTAGAGAACAAGTTCCGGAGCCATTGGCGCATCCGACACCCCTCCGGGGCAACGGACGCGAGCATCTCTTGCTTTCTCTCTCATTCTCTTTCTCTACTGGCTCGCTACTGCTACTGTAAGTAATCTTTCACGGGACTCGTTGTCCAACTTCTCGTAAGAGCCGCGCGGAAGAGTCGACCGAACTTGCCGGCTGGAAGATGAGCAGCCGAACTTTGACTCGAGTTTCCCGTTTCACTTTCGCGTGTGTGCAGAAATTATTCTTGCGAAAGCGCGGCATAACTTTTCACTCCTCTCTCCGAAATAACTTCTTACACTTGGGTAAGAGAATCGACCAAAATTTTTATGAGGATGGTAAGAGGAAGGCGGATATTTTTTTTCGTCGAAACAATATATGCGTGCGCGTATAAAATTTTACGCGGGAAAAATTTCGTAGAGCGGATTACAACAAACTTTTGCTTTGATTTCGTGTAATAATTCACTATCTGTGCTTATAAACGTTCGAATTTATTATCGTTAAAATAACAACAAAAAAAGTTTGCATTTTATCGTTTGTATTTTATCGTAATTGGATTCCTGTTATACTTTGTTGCATTAATCGTTTGCAAAACCATTGGGATAAGAGTAATTAAAAACTCCGATTATTACCTTTCGACCTCCAAAGCAAGCACCGCGTTAATCAACTTTCTAGCACCGAGTCGTATCGTTTCAGTTATAATAAATGATCGCGCAGACATTTCTAACTCCACGTAAGAGACGGGTTTCCAGATAAAAAACGCAGAACACACTCGATCAAGATAATAAATCCATCAAGCGACTCTCGTTGCGAGAAAAAAAAAAGGAACAGCGCGTGTGTGCGTGCGGCCGCTTCGGAAGTTGCCGCACTTGTGTTACGTAGGACAGGAAGAGAGTTTTAGGCGAGTTGGAATTGTTTTCAAGTAATTAAACTACCGGGAAAACTTTTACCGTTAAAACTTTTCCCTTTGCGACACGATAGGACGGGGGTATAAGTCGTTTACGTGTAGCGAAAACTTTCAGTCACGGCGCGATCAGGCTCAGGTGTGTGCCTCACCTTTCGAATCCGCTTTTTGTTTGCTATGCGTTACTTAGTCTATTTTAAACGAGACATTGCCTTCTCGATCGAGAAGTGTGTCGGAAATCACACGTCTTTTCGTGAGAGAGAAAAAAAAGATGAAAAATTTAACGAGAAAAGTTAATTATAGAGAACAAAATAAAACTTTAAATGTTGCAATTGAAAATTTGTCTTTCGACAAACGCGCGCGCAAAGCGTGACCGCGAGAAGTCGATATTTCTTCGTGTTTCTCTTTAAAACGATAAATCGATCCTCGCGTTAACAAGAAGTCTCTCTTTCGCGAACGGCCATAGATCTTTAACTTGCAGCTGCGGTTCGGTGCGCGCTCTCGCGTTCTTACGGGAAAAGGAGAAAGTCGACAGTTAAGTGCACGAGAAAAACGAGAAGAAAAACGGACGTCGACGAAACGACGAGGGCGAGAGGGAGGATAGAGTCGAATTCGTCCGGAGGCGAAGTTGTGTGGCGCGCAAGAGAGCCTCTCTTGCGAAAAGTGTGCTGACCCTGAACTATAAATGCACTGGGTTCTTTCTTCTCGCTGCATTGCGCCGCATACCTAGCCCGCGCGCACACGCTCACGTGCACGCACGCGTGCACTTTGCGCGCGACTATTGCGGAGACGTCGTCGTTCTCGCATTGCTCTCGTTTGCGTCGCCGGTTCGCGACCATAGGCGTCGCGATTTCGTTTCCTGTGCGTTTCCATCATAACTTAAATCTACGACAGTAAAGAGCGCAGACGTAATATTGATTAATGACAAACTTAAAACGTCCATCTCTCTCTCTCTCATTGTGTCTTTATGATTCAAAAAAAAAATTAAATAGGATTGTAACTGATGAACGGGTAAGCCACTGCTTAACGCATCATTGAAAGAAATCGAAAAGCGTTTCACTTTTTATGGTCTCGTTACGTTTTACATATCGCGGCGGAAATACAAATTCTTCGTAGATTCTCTTTAGCTACAATTTCTAGATCCGATCTCGAAAAAGATCTTATCGACGCCCATGCGCACGTTGCTGTTGACGACCGCTGCCTCCTGACGGCGACTTGCCGGTTTGGCGACTCGCGTCGGTAGCGCGCGCGTGCATGATCATGATCGGGGAACGTTGGAGTGCGGCCAAGAGGAGGCGCCAACATATTCCCGTTCTGCCTAACGGTCCTTAGCCAAGCGTGACGGCGCAGCATTATACCCCTCGGCCTCCCTTCGCGCGATCCTCGGGAGAAGTATAAGAATCCGCTCGGGATCCTGTCTGCGTTTCACCTCTCGTGAAAGGCGCTTGTTCATGATGAAGAGGAACGATCGCGTTGTTCCTTTTACACATCTCGGGCGGATCAATCTTACACACATCTAAACGCATGAGAGCGGCCTTAGTCATTCTCCGTTTCTCGAACTCGGCGAGGCGATGGTTTTTTATGAAAGTCCTTGTACAAAAGACGCATAGGAATTACATTTTATTTTAAATACTGATTTTTTAATTAAATTCCGAATTCCGTCGATATATCGAGTTCCAATGGGATTCTCGATGCGATTATTATTAAATATTGAATATTCTTATAGAAGATCATCACAGAGAACGTTCTTATTTTTCTCTCGGAGATTTCGGGGAAAAGGCGAGGAGTCGAGCTCCAATTACCGAAATATTTAACGTTGAAAACATTGTAATAAATCACGCGCTTCCTTCGGAATTTTCGAAATATCGCATCTGAAATTTGCCGAGGAGAAATCCGTTATTAAAATAAAGCGGCGAAGATTCTGGGACGACGTTGTCTTATATACTCGTGCCAAGGGTCTTTGATGCTTCGAAGCTCAACTTTCTACCGCGCGAGCTTATATATCTCTATGTAATATTCTAGTTGCGAAAGATCTCCGTTTATAAATGATGCTGCGGTGACTGCCAATCCCGCTGTGCATCGAGGGCGAGGGTTTTAATGCAACGCGATTAAGTATCGCGCGATAAAATGAACGTGTATACATATATATGTACATATTTGCGATATCGGAGGGGAGGAAATATCGTAGTTAGCGAGGTCATTATTGAGTCAATTTTATCGAACGGTTACACGGGCGGCGCGGCGTGTGCGCGCGCTCGAGAAAGCTGACTGCACGCGAAGTGTAATTTTATTGCGCGAGCACACGAACTCGGTGCGCATCTGCCTCCACGGTCTTCAATTTGAACTTTACGACAGTCATCTGCCATCTGTTTTATCTATGCCGGCGCTTCAGTGATTGTACGAAGCGAACGCATCGCGATTAATGGCGGGCGCGTTCTTAATTAAGGAACTCCTTAATTAATTAGCTGCCGCGTAGTAACTGCTAACGAGGACCCGCGGCACGGTGATAGAATACGATAGCAGCCGGCGTGTGGATCGTGATTTTCTCACCGATAATAACTTTTGTCGTCCCAGAGAAATACGTGACCCCGTGCGGACACACAGTTGTCACAATTGAAGAGAATTTACGTTGAAGAGAATTTTTGAATGACAAACGAAAAAAAAGAAAGAGAGAAAGATATGAAAAAACAATAGCAAGAGTTTTCTTTGCAAAGAAATTTGCATTCAAGAGAGATATGCGTCACAAAACGAAGAAAAATGCGTCGAGAGTCTTCTTCTTGGATGAGAATTAAATTTTCCGCGATGTTGGAAAAATGGAGTGTTCGCGATATGGAAGAACAAGGACGTTTTCTTCGAAAGAGGATATATATTCCGGGAAACGATCGCTTGAGCGGTCTATAATACCGAATGACATTTTCTCGCAATCGAGTTACCGTAATCGAATGAATAATCCGTAGCGCAACCGACCGATAATCCTCATCGATCGTGAGATCGATTTCCGTCGTTTATTTCAACCTCATAATTGCATGCGCACGAGTCTAGACGAACGCTACTCTTCTATTCGATATCGCGGCGTTTTGCGACAAATAGATCGATCGAGGAAAAACTAACCGTTTCGCGACGGCGAAATTTTTTCGTTGAATTATGCTTCTTCAGCATTGAATGCGCGGAATGACTTTAACAATTTACATTCGCGAGCATATTTGTTTCTGACAAACGAGAGAGTCGCAAGAGATAAAGCTGCACTCTCGCGCTGCGAGTGCAAAAGTGTATACGCACACACACATATAGAGAGAGATCTAGAATCCCCGTAAGAGAAGATATATAATTTAGATAATTTAAAGAGAGAGATTATGTGCCGTGCACACATTTATCGGAACTCACATAAAAATATTTTTTATCTAAATGACATATCTCGCTTTTAGTTTGTGATTTCTGCAAGTGTGTACTATTGTAATTAAATATTAATATAAATTAAAAAGAATATACGTATAATGGTTTTTTTTCTGCGGAAGAGAGAGAATAAAAAGAAAGTAAACCCGTCTCTGGAGCGCCGTACACTGGAGGATTGTCTCGCGGAGGTACGACATATACCGTGCGCACGTTTTAAGTACTCTCGACGCTTCGGTAATAACGTTCTAATTGCCGTTGTATTACCGCGCCATTAACGCGCCTTGCGTCGTCACGCTGCGCGCGATGATTGCATAACGCGCGTTTCTGACGTAATGACGCGACGGTGACGTAACGAAACGCGAACGAGAGCGCGTACTCGTCACATCGCGGAAAAAGCGGAAAAATTCAATATTATTCTTTTTTCCGCATTTCGAACATTTCGTGCCAAGAGAGTTGCTATTATATTACCGCCATAGATTTCGATATTTATAAGTACGCGTGCAATCATTGCGCAAGACGTCCAACAACTTCAAGTAGAGATTTGAAGAGATTCTTGTGT
>QVOB01027474.1:0-18666 GCA_014839585.1 Pseudomyrmex concolor | reverse complement strand
AAATACTGATTATCTTTAAGAATGACTACACAAATGCACTATTAAACAATTATTGGTGAAATTACAGTTTATGGCCATCTTTTCCGTATAGCCATAATATCCCCATTTACCCTATCATATTTTATCGTGAACGAAAACATGATACTTTTATCGAAACGACAGCAGAGAAAAAAAGAAAAAAAGAAACAGTAATATTTATGTTTAGAAGAAATTACGAAATATGTATTAATTAAAACTGTAGGATAAAAAAAAAGCTGAAACTTCGAACTGAATTGAACATCTTTAAACTGCTTTTGTGAAATTGTCTCCAATTCTATTCGTATCTCTATCTCTCTTTCTCTTCTCTCTGCTACTACATCGACAGCTCGGTCGTTACGCATCTAATCCGCGATGGAGAATGATCGATAGTTCTATGCGCGTGTATATATATTATATGTATACATATACTATATATATATATATATATATATATACAATATATACACACACACACACAATATATATATATATATACGCACGCAGTCATTTCCAGAGCGTTATCCGTTTCAGGAACAGCGGCCGCGCGCGGCGAGAATCATCCTATATAATTATATCGCGACGGTGATCATTATATTATTATAACGTCACAGTGGATACATCTCTCTCTCTCTCTCTCTCTCTCTCTCTCTCTTTCTCTTTCTCTCTCGTCGTTTCTCCCGCGTTTGAGCTCACTCGCTCGCGAATGCACCGCAATGTCTGTTATGTCATTGTCGAGGGACCGGCAGATAACGCTGTTCATCTTGCTCGCGTATAAACCGAAGTAAGTGCGCGTGGGTGGCGGATGGCGGTCGCGTTCGCCCCGTCGTAAATCGCGAATGATTCCGCTAAATTTCCATCTCGTCGAATACGAGGTAGGGGGACATATATACTGCCGGGGACTACCGGGCGTACGTACTACAGTACTAGGGGTTGGCTCGTCGATGGTGCCGGTGGATGGATAATGGGCAGGGTGAATGATAATGCCGCGTGCACACTGCGCCTTCCCGCGGTGCATTCCTCTACGGGGTGTTCGGTTTCGTACAAGAGACGCGGCTTAGTCAATCGACACGGAGGATTACACCTCCTTCGAAATTACAACAATATTGTACAACTGAAAGACAAGTATGCTTTGAAACTCAATTCGATATTTAGAAAATTGTAAATTAAGACAAGGAATATTTGAGACCTATCTGTGTATGTGCGTATTTGTAAAATAAGCGATTAAAATTATTGCAGATGCATGCTTCTGATAGTGATGCGATTTCCGTTAAAAACAATAGTTTTGCAGAATTCTTATATAAGTTTCAAGGATCCCCGTAAATGTCGGAATGGACAATTTTGTGAAATTAAGAAAATTATCAGGATCGCTAAGTAAAAATTACAGACATCGGTTCATGTATAATTAAATAATAATGGCAGCGTTTCGAGAGAACGCGGCGCGTATACATATGTGTACGCTCTCTTCGCTACGTATACTTATCTCTATACTAAAGAAATCACGCGAAGCGTATCGACGTTGCGCATTTTGATTCTAGGAAGGAAGACGATTTCGCGCGCAGATACACGCCCGATCATAATGCGCCGTTTGCGCGCCTCCTTGGCCCTTAAGCCGCGTCAGTAATTTTGATAATTCTGGGTTTCGGATAAGGGCCCGCCTGGACTACAGCTACCAGTCTTTACTCGGTCGACTTTATTATTCTTACCTCGGGTCGTCCTGGGCGCATCGATGCATTATCGGCAGCGCGGTAGCCGATCTTCAGCGATCGGATCGCTCTCTAATTCCCCGATTCTCGTCGATCTCATCAATAAACTCCTCCTAAATATTCGAATCTTGGCGAAAAATAAGAATGTTTCAATATTTCAACTTAAACAAAATTATATTATCTTCTACAGAATCGATTTCTAGCAACTTCATATATTTCCCGCAAATAAAGATTCAAATTTATTCGTATCTTTGTCCTATTATCCGTCGTACGATTACTACGACCACAGTGAATACAGTTTGGAAGTGGTCTGAGTAAGTGATTTCTCCTCTTTCTCCTTATCTTCCCGGGAGACGCGATATAAACGGAATATAGGGAAGTTAGCAGTTTCGCACATTGTGGGAGAAATCTACTGAGTCACGCAGCACGTAGGAAAATAAACTTTTTGTAGCTATTGGCGGGTGGCAACGGGACATATAAAAGTGAGGATCTCCGAGCAGCCAGCCACCGTCGCCTTTAACTTCCTTTCCCTGGCAACCCTTCGCCGCGCGCATCCTCGCGATAAGACGGCAGCAAGAGCGTTATCTAGAATGGAGATTCCGTTCGTTTACGGCGAAGGAGGCCGATAAATCCCCGAGACATCTCCATCGCAGTCATACGGACACGACACGTGAAAACCAGACGCGCGGGTGCAAGAGCGCAAGAAGGGATAATAAACGAGGGGAGGGCACGGTAAAGAGGGATGTTAGATAGAGAAGGGAATATAGGGCTGAGGAAAGGGAGCGATGTGAAAAGGATCAGGAGGGTTGGGATAGAGATCGAGCCGGGGGCACTTAGCCCGCCTTGCACCGTACCCTATGCACCGTACCCGGTTCTAGCAATCGTCGAGTCGGTCACGAATATCTAATCAATAATTATTACCGCGAGACTCTCTATTTTTGCAAAGAGAAAGAGAGCCCGAGTTCTCTCCTCTTCTCGCATTCGCTTGTCCCCCCCTTACTAAGGAGAGGCCTCTTTCTTTCTTTCTTTCTTTCTCTCTCTCTCTCTTCTTCTGCTATCGTCCAGGGTCTCCCTCACTCCCTAACGCTATGCACCGTGCCGCCATATTTGCATATTTATAAGGGAATGTAATCGCAGAGCTCGGTTTTCGCCGCTCGTCGCTTGCTGCCGTGGAAAGAATTCCTGCAAGATGGCGGAAAGATTCGTGGTAGACATGCGATCCGATTTCCTACTCCATCTCCTTTCCCCTCTGCCCCTCACTGCAACCCTCTGCGTAACGTATCATCAACCGAGGCCGATCTAGAAGAAACAATCGTCGGTTTGTTGCGAGATACCGAATTGTGGAGATCCACAGAGGCGGATGAATAAGAATTAGGGATTTTAATATACGTATATATACAAGGCGAATCTCTCTTTCTCTCTCTTTCTCTCTCTCTCTCTCTCTCTCTATCTCTTTCTCTCTCATTAAACCGGAACCCAAATGGCGATCCTGAAGTGGCGAAACCGAACGAGAGAGAGAAGCGCATTAATTTGTTAACGGGCCACTGATAAAGCATAACGCGACGTTACGCCATTCTCGTCATCTAATGACGGTTTATAGGAGAATCGATTAATGGACGCACACTATTATAACGCACACTTAATACCATGATCATTAAATACACAACCAGAAATCAAATGACACTAAAGTTTGCCTAACGTCATAGGATTGTGTGATTAGAAATAACGAATAGTATAACACGGACAAGATATATATTAGCGAAGAACAGATAAATAATATGGATTGCCTACTTTCTCATTTCCGAAAATCAACAAGACTACGAATTAATCCTCAAATGGTGTAATATATTGGTACGATATAGAAGAAATTAGCAAAGAATTAATTAAAAACAAGCGAGACGTATAGCTCTGATGTATCATTCGCTACATTTAATTGTATCACGGAAAAAAGTTTTTCTACCGTATGGGGAAAAATTGCTGAATCATCTACCAAAGTTTTTGTTTTACTAACAAAACGTTTTGATAGTAAAATAAAAAATTCAGACTTAACAAATTTTGTGGTTCATGGGTGGTAATTAATTTTCTTGTTATTCGAACAAAACTTTTCTTTCCGTGATCAAAACGTGATTAAAGAGAAAAGAAGAGAAGAAGTTTAGTTAACAAATACTATGTTAAATTTATAATATGAATTTATTGTATCTTAGACACTAAAGTGCATAGGGCATTGTTTGATGACCTGTGGCCACACGTGTCACCACGATGTCACATTGTCTGTTGCATTTTGTCGTTAATTGAAAACTAAAAATATAGGAAGCGCAAAACTCATGCGTTAAAATAAAAAAACGTCATTTTATTACGTACGTATAGAATCGGTGCCTTTGTGTGAACGTGTGTTTTCAAACCTAAAAAAAGAAATTACTCTCTACTTTCTCTCTTATGTTGTAAACGATATTTCTTCGGATAATTAAAGTTGATGAGAACACAGACGGGCTAAGAGTTAATGCCGGGAGACATCAATTTATGGACAAGATTACAATTTCGGTCGCATAGCGAGAGGAATGCGTAACGAGGACAAGCGCGAACGCGGGCGCCCCGTGCCTTCGATATTAATTTATTAATACCCGCGCGACCGAGGATCACGCTAATACGTTATATTATTCGATAATTCGGCGTTAGGGCGTAGATTGAAGTTCGGTTAATACGAATGCTGTCCGCGCTATATATCGGACGACATGATTAAAACGTCGGTCGCGCACGGAGATTAGAACGAGTGCCCGAGTGCTTTGATCGCGGACCTACCTTCGTTATCAAATTACTAACACTAATTACCAATAGTGGCGCTCGTTATTATCGATTAATTTGTCTAAATTGTACCTTCCGCTTGATCGTTCGCTAGAGTGCCAATGAGGATGCTTCAAACTGTTGTTTCATCTTCGTGTGTAAAACAACATTTTATCTCATTACTAGATGTCTGAATTTCTATTTGGAGTTGCTTCAAATGCAAAAGTCATCTGAGTATCTAAAAACAAAACAAAAAAAAAAAAAAAAATAGCAAAGAGAATATATCTAGTAATGTCAATACATTGTTCGCATCATCTCTCTATTCTCGATAACAAAAATTATTTCACAACTTTTGATAAATGCGATCAAAAACTAAATAACGAGACGAGAGATTAACGATCCCTTCAAAATCGACAGCTCAACAAGACGTCTCCTCTCATCTCGCAGCTTCATAAGAGTTATTTTATTGACAAATACGGAATCTTTGTCTTGAGAATTCTTATTCAAGTGTTAGCGTCGTTAGCGCATTCTTTTCTAGTCGATATCAGCTCGATAAACTCCGTCAGTCAGTCAATCAGTCAGTCAGTCAGTCAGTCAGTCAATCAGTCAATCAGTCAGTCAGTCAGTCAGTCGGTCGGTCGGTCGGTCGGTCGGTCGGTCGCTCGCTCGCTCGCTTGGTGCGTTGGTTACTTGCTCAGTCGGATTTGTTTCTTCGCCGTGCCACTGCCCGTCGCGTAGCCACTTGCCATCCACGTGTGCATGTGTTACGATCGATCGCCGGCATCGATCGATCGAGAGCTCCTTGCATTCGCACCGCGCGGTGCGTAAACAGAGAGAAAAGAGAACGAGGGGTGGCGTCGTGTTGGTATATTATGTAGGAGCGCGCGCGATAATGATGCCCCCCCGATGCAGGGTTACAATGCATGCTCGAAGAGAAACAAGAGAAGGAACAAAAACGTCTACTCGAAGAACACTGATATTATTAAACGACACAATCGTATATATAAACGATATATTCTGCTTTATTATCTTTTCCTAAGAGAATTATTCTCTAGAAATTTTATAATATACAATAAATGTGTCAATTTTCTCGCCTTTAATTTCATTTATTATGTTAATTATATTTACTTGTGTAAATTACATAATAAGTAATTAAATTCACGATTGAAAAAACTAGTTAGAAGCGAGAAAAAGAAGAACCAAGAAAACTGCGAATATCTAAAATTGAAGATCGTAAGATAGAAGACTGATTGAAAAATCTCGAAAGCGTGAAAGATCATCGCTGATCGAAACGGCATATCACTTCATTTTGTGTGTTACATGCTCATCTCTCGAACGACGGCTTTCGGCCTCTCTTTCTCCCCGTCGTCGACTCTATCGTCTGCACCGTCTCTAAACCCGCCAAATCGTCTGGCTGCGATTTGGCGGCGAATCGGCCCTATAAGTGGCCGCGATAAAGTGGCAGTTCTCCACTCTCTCTCGCTCTTTGAGGGAAGGCTATCCGCCAATGGGACAGCGGATAGCCGCGCTTGCATCGGCTTCTGCAACGGCTCTCGCGAATAAGCTACCGTACGAAAGCGGCAAGTCACGATCGGCTCGTTACCGGTTTCCCCTCGCCGCCTCGCGCCTGCCGATCCTCCCCCGATATATCGCGGATCATGAAATCACGAGAATCATCTACCACCGAGAGCCTCCGCCTATCGTTTCCCTCCTCCGTTGTCCCGCCATCCCGCTCGCTCATCGTTCGCAGCGGCAACTGCCGCGCCATTCAAGCCGATCATACTGCTTAGCGAGTGCATTCGGCATAATGCATAATTCTATGGCCCGCGGTCTGCGCCTCGACGCCGGTGCATCGCTATCGGTTGTCGATCGTCCGCCAATGATGCCGGTGATTCGACATTCGCGCGGGGGGAGAGAGAGATCAGGGAGAGAGGGGTTCGGTTTTCTTCTTCTTCGTGGGAGTACCTAGAAGAGCCGCCGCTCTTCCTTCTCGTGTTTATCGTACGACCACGTACGAATTACCGATCAACGAGCGCGCGATCTTCTCCTCTACTACGGGAAATCGTGAGAGAGATCGTTTCGCGCGCGAGAAAAGTCCGTCCAGCCACGATCGAACGCTCGCGGTTTCGTGCGACCCCTCCTCCTCGTGTCACGCTCCCGCCTCCGACTTTTTTTTCCCGGTGTAGAAACGATAAGTTAGATTTGCGAGGTTAGATCCGAAGTTGAGAGGAACGTATCGCTAAGACGCTTACGGATCATCACGCGAGTCTCCTCCCCTTGTTCTTTGCGCTTTCCCCGAGATATGTAGAAACAAATTGCCTTATTGTAATTGCAAAACCGTTTGCGTAACACAAATGCTTTCTCTTACGTTCTCATCAAAAGAAAAAATGTTTTTTGGTTTTTTTTTTTAATAATGTATTACGTTATAGCCGATGTCACTTTGCAATAAACTTTACATCTCATGGATTTGTTTTATATTTTCTAATTGTCTACAAGATAAAGTAATTCAATACTCAGAGTGAATTATTTATTGAATTATACTACGTACTTGTACTATATAATTTATTTAGATTAAGCACTAAAATATTCAGCAAACACACATTTGCTGGGAAGTCTCATGTTAACTGAAATTTATAAATGTATTATTCCGAACGAAGCAATTAGAGCGCCATGAATAGATAATAGTAGTATTACAGTAAATGGATGTGCCAGAAAATTTGGGCAGTTTTCGAGGAGCGATTGCTGTCGCGCGCGGAGTTCTCTAGATTCTATTACATTAAGTCCTCCAGATGTGTTCGATGCGTATGTCGCCCGCGCGTGCCACGAAATTCAGGGTTATCCTTCTAACAATGTGTGCCCAATCGAATTTCGACAAGTTCGAGAGAACGTCGTGGCTGCGCGGGGTTGCAGGCACCCTGGGCAGCCAATTCGTACCTCCGGAAATATGATTTCGATCGACGACTGCGCTCCGTCACCACCGATCGTAATCTACCCTGCAATTCGCAGTAGGCACTGATTTTTGCTCGGCTGGAGATCAACGCTTAGAAAAGATTTAACCAGTCGATGTTTGAAACGAGCCCTAAACAAATCCGGGAAACAAGTGTTTCAAAAGTACACTCGAATAAAAACTTTACATCTCAAATTACGAACAAAATATAATTTCATTATTTTGAATTTTAATTAAAATATAAAATAAAAGATCTAAAATAATGTTAATATTGTATCGTTAATAAAAATTCAACTCTGAAACATTATTAAAATTGTTCTCATTTATTAAATACATCTATAATCGAAGACAAAAGTAAAATATATCTTTAGTTATCACATGTCATAACTGATTTTTAAGAACTGGTTTTAAAACTTTTAATATGAAACGAAGACAAAGTGTATTTATGTGCATAATAAATATGCTTTATAACTTTTACAAAGTTATCTTTTTATAAAAGCTTCTTTTATTATTACATTCTAAAGTAGAGGACAAAAGAAATAGAACGAATCTACAATCTCTAAAACAAACCGTATCCGTAACACGGCAATAAATATTAGTCGACAAAGTGCCGGAGGGAGTTCCTGGCTTGTGTCGAACGTGCGGCATTCACCAGCGCTAAAGTAGAGGGTGAGGCTCGACGGGTGGCGACACCAGGGGTGGTCGTCAGACCCGAGGGATACAGAGTGATTACTCGGTTTTAAGAGATCGATTATAATATCCATCCCAGATCTAGTTTTGACCAATAGAAAATTTAGAAAAATCTGCCCGGGGGGGCGTTCGAGCGGCGCATCTGTCGAACGCGCGAATCGCAAGTTTTTCCATCTGGAAAGAAGGGGTCGGGTCTAGCATGGCCTTCATATCCCTGGATATTAGGATCCGCGGCTGAGTATCTAGAATGAATTCGATTCGATAGTGAGAAAGTTGTCGCGGTTTCGCGGCTGGTCGGTTCGGCTCAAGCTCGACGAACTCGAGAAATGCGTAATCGCTCGTAAACCGACATCGTGAACCTTGTCGACGGGCCAATCGAGCCGTGAGGATCGAATATGATATTGCTCTAATAATCCGGAGACCGTTTGTTTCGAGTACATTGCGCGCGTCTGTATCGATTTCAATAAGGTATTGTGGTTGACGCGCAAAATAGAAAGAACATATAACATATAATTATTATATTCTATACTTTTTTTAACTCAATAACATGTGTACGTCGACGAATTTAAAAAGAAAAGTTTTCTTTGTAAAAGCGGAAAGTATATAACATTAATTATTCTACATGATTATTTAATACTGACAATTAAAGAACTCTTGAAAATAAAATTTTAACAACCCAGATAAGAACCGATATCTCGTGAGTTAATTTCGTGAGAAACCTTCGTTAAAAGTTAATTGGTTTTTTTTTTCTATACAGAACACCAATTTTATCACCAATATACAGATTAAAAAAAGAAATACGATTGTAACACCGAAATCATTATTCTGACTTTAGAATCGGTTATCAAAAGGTACTTATGAATATTACAATAGAAGCTTTCTGTTGCGTTCCTACAGTCATAATGTTACAGCATTACTGCGCCTGTAAGGCGCCTCTCCTCGCGTCTCGACGCTCTTCCTACCGCGTAGGAAATGAAAAACGCGTCCTCGCTTTTTATGTAAATCAAATAATAATCGTCTTCGCGCATGGAAAGCTAGAAGTGTGCTAACGCCCAGTGTTATGCAAAGGACTGGAGTTCCTATTATACTATTTACATACAATCGAATCTATCGCGCATACATTTACATACTGCGTAAATGGGTCATCTCCCGTGCGCGGAGAGGCTGACAAATATATATTTTATAAAATATCGACGCTAAAACTATACTGTGTATACCTACTGTGTAGTTCCCGACGGCTTTTCTTTGGCCGCTTGAACAAAGTTGTCTTTCTCAAACGGCAATCGGTCTTCGATTCCCCGCAAATCGGCCGCTCTGATTTTCTCGCAAATTAATCTTCTAGTCGTTTCAGTGTGACGTCTCATTCAAAAGACTTGTGTTACGTAATTATTATTTAAAATCTCAGCGAATTTCCAGTAGTTTTGTTAGTTTTTACATTTTCATTGAATAGATCTTAATTATTTATTTCAAACTCTAATTTATCTCTTCAAGTATAAAATTCTTTCTTTCATTCACAGTCAACTTGTAACTTCGTAAAACTATTGAATTATTAATATACAATATAGTTGCATTAAATAAAATGTTTTTTTTATAAGAAAAAAGTGACAGTTTAAACTCGACGAATCTATTACATATTAGAGTGGCGGACAGCAGAAGCGGGACACTCCATATAATTGCCGTAATCTATCAAGAGCGCAACCTGGTAATTTTAAGTAATGTCGCAAGCTAATACGAGTGTTTTATAACCCATGAGCGTTTCTTACGACAACGTGGTAATTTCAATAAATTTCAATAACTTTAATTAGCATTCTTGGATAATTGTTATTGCTCGAGTGCCACTATTATACGCGATCTTATACACCGTGACGCTCATTCATATCGTAATATTACACCGGTATTGCGGGATTATAATTGCAATAACATCGCGTATCTATATAGATCAGTATTAACGTCATATAATTACGCTCTCATTCCTTTGCGCTCTCATGCATACCTCTCACATACGTTTAAAAGTAGTGTCTTAAAATTAAAAGTTAGAAAAAAGAAATACGTAGCATTGTTGTAAATTATAGCAGATTGCATGTGCTACCTCTAAACTTATTGTCATCTTCTTCGTCGAATTTTGTCATCAAGACTCTTCTTAGCATTCTAAATCTCTACTGGATTGTGAATTGCAAATTGCGATTTTTTTCAATAAATTAAATGGATTGATGACACAAAAAATTAATAATTTTTTTCGTTTTGTCGTCGTTACCAAAATCTATCGTTACCAATCTATATTCTTCAAATTCATCAATAGATACGCTTCTCAATCGATGAGAGGATCAACAAGCGGAAATGTCGAGCAGTTTAGGGAGAGATGGGTGTTCGGTAAATTCGTTTTCGATTGGCTTTTCCGTGCGAGGCATATCGCTGACGACACGAGCGAGAGAAAACGCGCGAGCGAAAGAGAGAGTATGATGAGGCGTCAGCAGAGTAGGAAGGGGTTGGCATAAATATTAATATAATAGCACTGATTGCGCTAGATCGCGGGGGTGCGCGAGCGTACGACACGTTGCAAATAACACGCGGGTGTGGAGGCGCGGCGAAGAGGGTATAGCGCGACGAGACAGAATACGAGAGAAGAGAGATGCAAAGAGACGAGAGATAGAGAGAGAGAAAGAGAGAATGCGAGTTGGTTATGTCGGTAGCATAGTGACATATCCGAGAGCAACAACGTGATGACGTGGAGCGAGCGTGAAGGGGTGGCAAAAAGGGGGAGGATCGGCGAGTGGGACGAGACGTGACGAACGAGAATGAGAGAGCGAGGAAACACGGAAAACCAAGAGGGAGGTAAATAGACAGATAGAGGATAGAGAAAGAGAAGTGTGTTCATAGTAAAGGACAGGGAGGCAAGTGGGAAAGAGAGAGAAAACTGTTCCACGTCGAGCGTCCGGGAGCTTTTCCACGGGGGCGGGGGTGGCACCACGGGCATTAAATATACACGCTGATTTGTCGTCCGCGGATTGTCACCTCTGATAGCTTTCATTTTGTTGTATATCGGTGCTCGCGCGCGCGCAGCGAGCATCCACCCCCGCCGCGCTTTTCGACGTAATTCGGCTCGCTTGATTGACTTTTGAGCTGGCCTTTATGGCGATATCCGTCCGAACTTCTCCCCTCTCTCTTCCTCTCTCCCGTAATTCCTCCCGTCGCGACTCACCCTAGAACGAGGAGAACGGCGATTTATCGGGCACTCGTGCTCGCTCTCGTTTTGCCCCGCTTTTCCGACCGGATCCGACTGTCCGGGTGCCCCTTCGTCAACCAACAAATTCGGCGCCCAGGGCGCGCGACGTTTTCGGCAACGGCACCACGGGGCAAAATGTACATAGGAGAGCGTGTCAAAATGATCACGCGCGATATTCCCTGGCTTTTTCGGTAAATTTATATTCCACCTGCTCTAACGTCAATCAATGTAAATCCAGATTATCCGGAAAATACAATTAGCGGCAAATAATGACGATGTAAACTATTGCATTCGAGAGAAATGTCAGTTTTATAACAGGAGAGATATGTATCGTTGATTTTATTTAGTTTTAGTTGTCGCGAATATAGCGCACGCACAATCGACTCACAATCATTCATCTTATCTTTTCTGACAAATTCTCTTCGAAGAGTGTATACGTACATATGTAATATTTTTTTAGAGGGATTTTTAATGGTCAGTTTCAGAATTCTCCTAATTATTTCCTGAAGGTTCCTCGACAACAAGCATAATGTTTCCAGCGCTCCTGGAAATTCGTAGATCAAGCGAGCCTGTTTGATGCAAATTATTACAACGAGTACAAACGAATATTCGCTGCCATTTGCAATTCATTTACGTGCCGGCGGCGTTTCTTTTTCTTTCTTTTTTTCCTCGTTTTTTCATTTCATTTCACGAACGGTAAACTCGTTCCGGATTAAATCGCGCGGTTCTTATCGGCCTCGCGCGAGTCTCCATTCGTTTCCTTAGTTATCCTTATCGCGGTCTGTTTCCACGAGCCGCGCCGCGGTATATTTTATCAACAGCTCCGGTACTCACAATGATTTTGAATAATACGCGACGGCCCGCCCCGCATTTGTTGAACGTCCGAAGAATTCCGCTCGTATTGTCCGCCACCGGAAACATCGCGAGCTGTTTCACCGCGTGTTTGTTTTCGTGCGAGCGACGCGCGCCTCGCCGCGCCGTCCGCGGAAATAAATACTCTTAATTCCTTGGAAATCTGAAAGCCGTTTAAAACTTTCCACGCGCGCCTCGAAGAAGGAAATTCGATCGCGCTTTTATACCTACCAGCCAGGAAAAATAATGATTCATCACCGCTGTAATTAAGTTATCGCGGGAAGCCGACAATAGGTTTGAAAGTGGTTTTATTCCCATGAAAAGTTTCTTACGCACGAAGATGTTATGCGCCGAGTCTTGTCGCGACTAATATTTTTCTTAAAGAAAAGATCGATTCGCATTTAACTAAAATGTGAGATATATATAATAGACGCTCATTTCCGTGTGCATAATGCATACGATTATTACACCTATGTGCATTTTAGCGACACGAGTCGATTCTTTCGAACAAATGAGAAAATTATCGCTGCTGATTAAATCGTCCGACACTTGTTCATATACTTTTGGAAACTTCACTTTTATTATAGAATTTTCTGATAGATATGATTATTATACAATATATATTTTTATCGTGACATGTCGGATTTCTGCGCGTTTTTATGGAAATGAGAAAATCATCGCTCCTGTAATGAAATTAACCCTTAATTTATCGATCGGCTGTAATTTTGGTAACTTTCATCAGAATTGCCTGATAGCTATGATTATTATATATCTCAGCGTGACACATCAGTTTTTCGCTTATACGCGAATAAGAAAATCATCCCGTCTAATTAAATCGCTCATAAATGAATTATAATTTTTAAAGCTGTCATTAGCGCTTTTTCTAATACCTATGTGGCCTTACATTATTTATATACAAGATTGTTTTTCGTATGAAATAGAAAGACAGCCATCGCGATCCGTGGATATGGGAATGGCGATTGTGAAGCAAAAATTGTTACGATCGGCAAAAACTGGATGCCAGATGGATAAGATGAACGATTGATGAATAATGCGACTGGACGCTGATGAATAACGACAGAGAGAGACCGACATGACGGCATTACGGCAAATCTACCCTTTCTTTCTTCTTCTTCACGCATTTCAGCCGAGACTGCGGTATTAACCCTGCGGTTCACAATGGTCACTACAACCGCGCGCTACATCGCGAAAGCAATAAAACGCGCTTTACGTGTCAAGTCAATGTACGAATGCGTCATTATCTCTGTCATAAATAAAAAAAAATCTTTCTTTCCGATAAGAAATTTATTTTAGAATTCTAATATCGTCGATCACAGCAATTCGAAGTACCTACTGAAGATTTAAACAGCGTAAAATTTAATTTCCTCGCAGATTGCGAGAGGAAAGGAGATTTATATACTCGTAGGGGTGAACGGCAGTGAACCTCTTATCGCGACATATGTTGCGTCTATGCGAATTACGCGGCGAGTCGCTTGACATCGCGTTACGAGAAACGACGGTGAAGTAGACGGCACGCGAGCACCGCCACGGTGTGCGATAAGCGATTTATTGTTTTGTCATTCCATGCTCCAGATAGGGTCGATGTGGAATGCGAATTTTGTTACATCTTTTCTCTTGCACCTTCGTCGCGCCGATAGATTAAAACCAAAATTAATAAAAACAAGCAAATTGCCTGAATTTCTAACTCGAGAAATACCACGTCTATTTAAAATAAAATAAAAAAAATAAAAAAAAATAAAAAAAGCGGTCTCTTATAACTTCATTTCAAGGACCGAGACACGTGTAAAATAGACAAGGCAAAGTGGCGTGTGAGCTACGACAAACACCGGCGACAATCGACGCGGAAGTGGACGCAGAGGGAGCTTCGGGAGTGTCGCCCCCGGTTCACTTTCTCGCGCCGGTCTTACACGCTCGCTTCGATAGCGCGATAGCGCGCGTTTGCCGGTGCACAGCGCCGGTTATTGGAAATAGCCTCGGTCGGTCGATCTACCCCGCCGTGAAATACACACAAGTCTAGCGCGCGAGCCTACGTCATACCTTGGCGTGTGTACATTATTCATGGCCATCGGTGAAAAGGGCGCCAGCCGTATTACGTATGCCGCGGGTTATTATGCCCTCTAAATGTTTAATGTGTTTGCCTTCCTTCGCCGGCCACGGACGTGGCTTTATGTTTTAGTAAGTAAATTACTGTTTTTTTTTTATTAGTCCTCCACCGTTTATGTTAGTTCAATCGATTCACGGCTCTCTCGCGCTCTCTTCTCTTTTTGCCTTTCCCCGATCTCATCGTTCTCTCCTCCCTCCCTCTATCCTTTTGCGTTCCTTCTCCCTTACCTTTCTGATACATATCAATGTGTGTGCACTTGTGGTGTTTCTGTGTGTGCTCTTTCTCTCTCTTTCTCCTGAATTTTTGTACCGTCGCTCGGCGAATATTTAATCGCGCTGTCTTATTCATTTTTAGTGCGTCGTACGCGCCTCCCCCCCCCACCGTCTCTCTCTTCGACCCCGAAATAAGAGCGACCGCATACAATGGCGCGCAATGAATTTCAAAGTTCGGCCCTCCTTTCACAGACCTCCGGCGCACAATGGCGGAAGGAAATAGCGACGAATCATAATTGTTTTGCAAGTGCCGCCTCGCCGCGCGTCTCGTCTCGCCGAGGAAAAATTTTCGCGGCTCGCTCGCGAGATACGTTCTCGCAATTGTAACGATACGACGAACACGCTCTTGTGGAAAAAGAGAGAGAGAGAGAGAGAGAGAGAGAGAGAGAGAGAGAGAGAACCGCGCGGAGATGGATGAAACGAAGAGAGGAAAGAGGAGAGTGTAAAGTTTCTCGTCGACGCCGGAAGTTCGTTATTTACAAAATTAATATCCGGCAGCTTTTTCTCGGATCGTTAGGACGATGTGGGGATACCCGCGTTACACGAACGAAATGGAAGAGGGCGGGGGTCGTTAAAACCGCGATCGCAAAAACGCGCAATGCCGAAACGCGAAGCCCGGCAGAAAGTTTGGAATTTACTGCTCCGACATATTGGCTACGAAAGCACACGAAATTAAGGCTAGTAAAACACTCGCCTGACACGTGCCCAACCCCCGCATTCACCCCGTCTGTCTATATACACCCTTTCGCTATCTCCCTTTTGCCTGCCGCCGTTGTATCTCGTGAGCGAAATGTTCGACGGGACCGTCTTCATGGAAAAATTTTTCGTGAAATATCTCCGACAGCGCAAGCGGAAAAAGTCGCGGCCGTTTTCGCTAATTCGTCTGAAAGGGCGCCAAAAATGTTTGCCCAGATCTCGATACTCGCCGCACTCATCTGAACGATGAAATAACGCGACATCGTGTAAATGCGATTTAATTTTTCACACGACTATGACGAGTTTTATCTTTCATTCTTTCTGTTCTTTCTTTGCTACAGCCCGGGAAAATTCACTCTTTTTTTTGTATCAGTTATTGCACAATATACAGTACGATTATACATTTTAAGAGATTTGTTTCAAAATGCAAAACAAATAAAAAGATAGTTAAATAAAATATATAAATAAAATTAACACGTTTTATTTTGTCTTATGTTGTAAAATATATGGCGGCATTTTCTATAATAGCGCCAGAAAAAAATGTGACTCTCTGACATATGCTAATTAATAAATATCTAACGTTTTTTGCTAAACATATGAAAATGTCACGACGTTAAATATAATGTTTCAATTATATGTATATACAAAAAGACCTGCTGTCTCACAGATATTTATATGAACTAACAAAAATATTTAAAAAATTACTTAATAACAAAATAAGAATTAAAAATTTTTATAAACATTAAGTTATATTATTATATTGTATTTTAAAGAAGAATATATGAATAAACTTTAGATTCTAATTTTAAAGACTATGTATTGTTGGCGGAACTGATGGCGACATCTTTCAGCTCTATGGCGAGCTGCATTTCTGATCTCAACGTTGCGTGGTAATGCAGACGAAACTGTAGTATTATGGTATTATATACTATATCTTACCATTCTTTGATCGAATTATCGATATAAAGAAGCAAGAATGTTGTGTTTAAATAATATAAAATCAGATTTTTTTTATGTTGAATTAAGAAAAAATAGTTGATATGCAAATATAACTAATATAAAAGCAAAATAATACATGTTACGTAAATTAAAAGATATAGGCAATGTTGAGGAAGAAAATAAATAAAACATTATAAGCGCTTACCAAAACGATGAATGAAAAAGAAGCAAGGGATGCAAAAATGTGCAAGGATGTTTCTGCAACAACGAAAAAAATTCTTTTGTAAATAAAACGGTGCAAGGAACATACCACAGGTTTTTCGAGCAAGTAATTAACAACGCTTTTGTAATTGTCAAATATAATAATTTATTTTACAAAATTGCACTCTCTTATTACACACATGTCAACATCTCGTGTGATAGAGAACCATATTTTTGTTGTAAGTAAATATTCGCATCTCATGACTTTCAAGAATATTTTACTTTTGTGCTGAGTTCATTTTTATTTAAATCTCTCATTTCAATCTATGATAACTCAATTATTTTAATTTTAAAATCTAATTTAAAGATATTATATAGACATTATAGACTGTATCAAAACTAACAAAAATAAAATTCGTCAATTTAATGGCCACTTGTAAATTAAAACAAAATTGCAATTTTTTGTACAGAAATATTTTTAAAAAGAAATGCAAAATTTTATTATATTTTTGAATTCGAAGAAAAAACATTAATAGCCTTTCTTTAGAAACTTATTAGATTTCAGTCTAATTAGCGACGTTCTAAATGCGGCCCTGTTCGGAGCTAGTGACCGATTCTCTGGGGAACGTCGCGTCGCGGCGCGGTCTGCGTCGCGGCGACGCGGCGTGACGTTTCGTCGTCCATCGCACAACGCACACATGCATCCGTTTAGTCGTCACGCCACATGTACCACACACACACACACACACGCTACACGTACACACACACGCGCACCGCGATGCAGCAACCACTTGTGGATCTCCTGATCGTAGCAACGTGCCGCATCGATCACGCGACTTTTCCGACGTCAATGCACGTTCTAGTCGGACGCTCGACGACGTCGCATGGCGTCGGCCGGAAGAGACCGGCGTCGCGTTCGCGACATTCGCAAAAATCTCGGTCGGCCCGAAACACGAGCGCGCTCGCGTGTGTCAAACACAGTCGTCAAACTAGCAGTTGTCACACGCGAAAAGTAAAGTGAAACCGAAAGCCTTACCAGAACTGGGATAACAGACTCGAATCAGCAAGTCGTGAAAACCGGTGCCGCACAATTTGATGAGAAGAAACTGCACTAAAATCACCGTAAAACACAGAGGAACGTGCGGCGAGATGTTTCGCATAGAGACAAACTTCATGTATACACGACGGTGGCGCCGCGGCGCGGTCGAACGTATCGCCGTCGCCGCCGCCGCGACGCCGAGAAAATTTGTCAGAAACAGACTTGTCTCTCTCTCTTTCTCTTTTTTTCTGAAAACATATGTATGCGATTCTTTCACAGCGTATCCAAACGGAATTAGATGTAAAAGAGAGAAATACTGGGTTTTTTAAGCTATTATTTGATAGTCAACAAGAGATACAATTTATTATAAATACTTGTAAATTTCATGAATTAAACGAAACACTTGTATATTGATATAATAGGTCGTTCAAGTAGAAGTCAGTCGTCCGTTTATAAAAACGGTAAAAGGAATTATATTATCTGTGATAGAAAATTATATTCTTCTAAATTTTTGCATGTTAATTAGAACTTGATAAAACATTTAAGATAAACAAAAAATCTAATATAATTTATCTGTCATTCTGACAAAATCGGACTTACGCAATAAATTTATTCTATCGACTTCTATATAAACATAGAAGTCGATAGATCGAGTTTCGATATATGTTCATTATTGATCGACAACACTCGCGCTGTATTTAATTTTGTTGGCTTTGAATAGATGGCACCAAAGTGGCTTCCTTGCAACATTGAATTAAATTATGTTAATCAGCTGATCATGACAATATAAGAAAGAAACTGTTATATGTATATTATGAGTGAAAATATTGTGTAAAACTATATGTTAATAATTATTGTATATTAAAAATATATGTTTACATTTTATATAAGCATCAGTTCTTTATTTAAAATAAAATATACTTTGCACTTTCTTCCTCTCTTATTCACTACCTTGAATTTTTATATTATAACAAAAATGATAAGTTTTATGTATTCAATATGTTATTAATATTGAAAATTCGCTGTTTTACTTGTTAAATAAAAATCTCTTACATCAAGAAAAAATCACATCACAGAAACTGAACTTAGAAAATTATACACCTAAATAGAAGTATTTAAAAAAATGGTTATTATAAATATTATATAAAACCTATTTCATATATATATATATATATATATA